>CM062820.1:20022501-20180817 GCA_031772625.1 Pinus tabuliformis
ATAATCTTCTTGGGACCAGGCTTTGATAGATAGGGTTTCTTTAATGTTTTGGTTTAGCCCAGTCCATATCTGCTCAATAGACATTGATTGATTTTTGAAGATTCTCCTATTCCTCTCTTTCCAGATGTTCCACATCAGTAGACCAGGAATAAGCTGCCACAATGTATTTAAGAGTTTGCTTTGATATGGCTCTTGACTCCAAGTACGAAGAGTGCCTTTAATATCCCCATGCACTCTGCCTTCTTTTTGACAACGGAATGTAACCTTTTCCCACAGTTTCCTTCCTAGTTGACAGGTTTGCATTAGATGTAATGCTGATTCCTCTGCCTGCTTGCAGTTAGGACATATAGATGGTCCAAAGAAACTTCTTTTTCTGAGGTTATCCCAAGTGAGAATCTTGTTATGACACAAAAGCCACAGAAAAGTAGACACCTTCGGCCAATTAGATGAATTCCAGATCTTATCCCATAAAATATCTTTGGTTATCCTTTCCTTAATAATTACTTTATATGCTTCCCTAGTGGTGAAAATACCTTTCTCTTCATATCCCCATCTGAGAGCATCCATTCCTGCTGAGGAGAGGATTTGCCGCTTTTGTAATTCTAAGGAGAGAGAGAGCTGAATTTGCTCTGTGTTGTGCGGTATAATCTGATTGGCTTTCTTCCATTGTCTGTATTCTTGTGTGGAAGAAGAATCCCAGAATTGACTCACCTTATCGAACTGATTTATATCTTGTTCTGGAAGGTTGGAGAGAGTGTCTTTGATTTTTGGGAGCTGCTGCCAGGAGTCTTCCCAGAACCGTGCTGTGTTACCATTCTTAACTTCCCAGAAGCTATGCTGTTGTATTAGATTTCGATGTTGAATGGCTGAATTCCATATAACTGAACCTGTACTTACTTCTGACATTCTGATTCTTTCTTCAATGGGGGTATTGTTCGCATATTTTTCCGTCCATAGGGAGGCCCAAGGAGTGTTGGGATTTGAGAGCCATCTCCACCAAATTTTGGCGCCCATTACCGCATTATTGTGCCCTGGGTCTCTTAGCCCAATACCTCCAGCTTTCTTTGGAAGACAGACATTGTCCCATTTGACCAGAGCCCACTTTCGATTGGGGCCTGAATTACCCCATAAGAAATTGCGTTGAAGCTTCTTTATTACTTTTAGAACCCATTTAGGAGCTGCGAGAATTGAGAAAAGGTAAAGGGGCATGGAATGAAGAACAACTTTAATGAGCACAAGCTTGCTGGCCATGTTGAGAGCTCTGTGAGTCCATAGGAACAGTCTTGCTTCTAGCTTTTCTAAAAGGTCTTTCCAGGAGGAGTGCTTGAGAGCCGAGGCAATTAAGGGGGCCCCCAGGTATTTAGAAGGAAGAGACGCAATGGTGAAACCAAGAATGCGGGCTATGGCTCTTTGGGTGGGAGGAGGGGTATTAAAGAAAAAAATTTGTGACTTGATTCTGTTAATAAGGGCCCCGGAAGCATCAAAGAAATTTGAAAGGATGGATTCGAAGATACGAGCTTCTTGAACAGAGGGATGACCAAATAGCATATTATCGTCCACGAATTGTTGATGAGAGTAGGAGGGAAAATGGTGAAAAGAAAGGCCTTTGAGGCTTTGGGATAGAAGAGCAGATTTAATGCTGCGCCCCAGTCCTTCTGCTAAAATGACAAAAAGAAAAGGTGAGAGCGGGTCTCCCTGTCTGATACCTCTGGAGGGACGGAACGTGGGCGACGGGATACCATTGATGAGAACAGAGAAGAACGAGGAGGATAAAAGATTAATAACCCATCTAACCCAAGAAGGGGCAAATCCAAAGGCAGTTAGAATTTTTTGTATGTAAACCCAGCTTAGACTATCAAAAGCTTTAGACAAATCAATTTTGAGCAACATACCTGGTTTTTTTGAATGCTTCAGGGAGTGAATTATTTCATGAGTTAAAATAATGCCATCCGTGATCTGCCGTCCTTCCACATATCTAGATTGTTCTGGAGAGATAATAAAAGGGAGCAGAGGTTTCAATCTGGAAGCTATCACCTTGGAGACAATCTTGTATATGATGTTACAAAGAGCAATCGGTCTGTATTTGTCCGGAGTATTAGATTCCTCTGCTTTGGGAATTAATGCAATGAAGGTTGCATTCAGTCCTGGGTACATCCATCTCAAAGTGCGTGATTCTTCAACAACTTGCCAGACTTCCATTTTGATTAGATCCCAGAAATTGTGGAAAAAGTTGGAAGTGAATCCATCCGGCCCCGGAGCTTTCCCTGCTTTCAGCTGATGCACAGCAATCTCAACCTCCTGAAGGCTTGTGGGCTTGAGGAGGAGAAGATTATGTTCTTCAGTGATTAATTTGGGAATGTGTCTTGTAACTTTATCAATAGCCTCTGTTCGATCTATGTTGGGTTCTTGATGCGCCTGTTTGAAGTACCTGAGGAACTCCTCTTCAATACCTTCATGAGTTTCAATTCTGCTCCCTTGATCATTCTTGATGTGGGAAATATGATTATTCATTCTTCGTTGCACTGTAGTTTTGTGAAAGAATTTTGTATTCTTTTCCCCATCCTTCAGCCACTTAACCCTTGATTTTTGCCTCCAAAGAGTTTCCTCCTGTAAAGCCCTATCAAGGATTTGGTTTTCTATATATTGCTCCTTCTTTACTAGATCTTCAGAATGCCCTTCTGTGATGATCCTTTGCTGAATAATCTTCATTTCTTGATTGAGGGTTGCCTGAGCTTTGAAGATGTTGCCAAAAGTGGAATGGTTCCAGCGTTTAATTTCTCCTTTGAGATACTTCAGCTTCCGCTGGAATATAGACATTTTGGTGCCATCCGAGGGATTGAACTTGAGCCAGGTTGCTCTAACAAATTCATTAAACTCAGGATGAGTTAACCAAAAAGCCTCAAACAGGAATGGGCGCCGAATATTGTTGCCGGAGCGATTCCAATGGAGAGCTATTGGCCAGTGATCAGAGCCCGAAACGGGAAGGATAGAGACAATGAATTCTCCACCTAGGTGAGTTGCATTGTCTGATATAAGAAATCTATCGAGACGAGAGGCTATTTGGTGTGGTTCTTCCCTTTTGTTGTTCCAAGTGAATAGGCCATTATTTGAAGGGAGATCAATCAGCCAGTTATTATGAATAAAATCTTTTAATATGGACCCATCTCTATTGCCTCTGCTTCTGCCTCCCTTTTTTTCCTCCATTCTTGCTATCATATTAAAGTCACCTCCAGATATCCATAGCGGGTGCAGCCTTTCTGAGTTCAGTTGCGATAAGGTGTCCAGAATTTCAGCTTTGTGCATGGTTTCCTGAGGGAAGTACACATTTGTCATATGGCCATTGATATTGGTGTCGATTATGTGAAATATTGCTTGAATGAAGTTCTTATTTGCATGTATATTATCCAGTTGAATTACTTGCGCATCCCAGAGAACTGCCAGTCCTCCCGACGGGCCCTGAGCATCAACAACTGTTACTAGCCCTCCCGGCCAGGCCTTTGCTGCTATTTTTTCCAAGACTGTCGAGTTACATTTTGTTTCTTGCAGAAAGAGAATGGTTGGTTTTTCCTACATGAGCATGTTTTTTGGAAGTCTGCCTTTCCTTGGGCTATTGAGCCCCCTAATATTCCATGAGATCAACTTCATTGAGAAGGTTTGGGGTTGACATTGAAGTACTTGGTTAACTTGGCATATCGGCCTGATTCAACTAACACTTCTCCTATCTTGATAGTTCTTTCCAGAGTGGTTTTCCTTCCTCTCTTTTTACTGTCTTTGGTGATAAATTTCCCATCCCATTGACTGCCAATCTGAACTCCTAGAGAGTACTTTTTTTGAGCTCGATTGAGGACTTCCACCAGATTATCCACTTGTCTATCAGGTATTTTGTCGAAGTTTCCTGTTTTACAGGCTTGTTCTAGGCCTAGAATGTCCAGCTCACCAATATCAATAGACTCAGTGTCTTCCTCCATGAGCTGGGGTTCTTGAAAGTTCCCATCACTTTCCTTCTCGGCCGCTACACTGGGATTTGTATCATCAATTTCCATTCCAAGGAAGCTCCAAGTCTGGGTTGTAGATTTGGGGAGATGAGCCGATTCTTCTACTACTTTTTCCCTGGCTGCGGTGGAGTTCCGTTAATCTTTTCCTTGCTAGATTCCTTTTCATTTGAGGGTGTATTATCTGGATCTTGAATGTCATCACTGGCTAGGGCTGCGAAGCTATTGCTTGTTGAGGGTTTTGACGGATCAACCGGATTGGTCTTGGTGGTGGCTGATGATTTTTTATGTCCCCTTCTGCGATTCAGCACTTTGGTAAAACCATCAGGCGTTGGATTATCTGAATCCATTTGAGAGGGGGTTTCCTGTTCAGCGGACAGTCTCTGTAGAGGTGGCCTAAATCATGACATTTCCTGCACCTAAAAGGTACATGCTCATAATCTATCAACTGTATCCATTCAACATCTTCATGAAAGAGACTTACTGTATCTGGCAGAGCTTGTTTGAGGTCCATGTAAACACAGATCCGGGCATATGAAGTGTATCTGCATAACTTTGTTTCCTCTGCTACCTTGATGAACTCGCCTAGAGCATTACCAATCGCCTTGAGGGACTCCTCTTCCCAGTACTCCCACGGTAGCGAATACAGCCTTATCCACACAGGTGCATAGCTTAAGTCTTCCTTATCTGGATTGAAACGTTCAATCCATCCTTTGAGAAAAAGTCCTGCAGAGTTAAAGAAGTATGGACCTCCATCCAAAACCCTGTTTCTGTCTTCCAGGCAGTTAAAGACTGCAGTAAAAAACCCCTTTGGCCCTAGGTGCAGAGTGATGTGTCCTTTTGGATTCCATTTGGAGTTGATCCAGCTTCTTAACGCTTTCTCATTTGGCCATATTCCAATAAACTTGCCAATCAGAGCGTGATCCCTCATAAACTGTATTCTGGCATTGATTCGATGGCTGGGTAGTTCCACTTTTGGCCTGTGAGTGGCAACTGGTTTGCAGGTGGAAGAACTCGCTTTAGGCTTGTCTTTCTGTGCTTGTTCAGAGTTCAACTGCTTACTACTTTCAGCATTGCTATCATTGTGCTTGTCTTCGCTGTCAGTGTCTTCAATCCGGCTCTTTTGGTTGTCGTTTTTTGGGGGAGGCGCGTCTCCCTCCCCTTGAGGGGGCTGCATGTTTTCCTTCAATCAAAAACAAAAGATGAGAACCTAAAGTTCTTCCGTGTTCTGCCAAAACTGAGCGCTGTCAGGAGAGCCTGCCGTAGCAGGGATTGCTGAAACCCTAATGCGAGTTGCAGAGCACCCTCAGTCCAATCCTCCCCAAGTACATGCTTTCAATGTTATTCTTGTTTACTTTTTCAAATACATTGGATTGGGATTTTCGCTATGTTTAGGGCTAATTGTTGCATGCATTTACTGTTTAAATTGTGGAATTTTGTCTCTATATAACATCTCTCAATGTATGGGCCATGTAATTTGAATGAAATTTCCTAGGGATAATTCTATCAACGAATTTATGTTGATAAGCCATCACCTTTTGCAAGTCTAAGTATAAAAGCTGCAAGGTTGTTTCCTTTTGCCTTGGAAGGCTAGTGAGGTAGTCTTAAGGCCTCCTTAACTAAGAAACAAAGTCTTCATTCATATTTATCATAGACTCTATTCTCCCAAGACTAAGGCACTGATCTACTAAGATGTGGTCACCTAAAATCAATTCTTTTTCACCTTTTCCTAGGTCTAGCCAAGTTGGGTCACCTAGGGCATCATTTTCCCTACAAATAGCCCTCCAAAAAGTTTGATCTTCTAGCCTCTCCTGCCCTACTATCGCCTCAAGGCCTCTTCCAATTTTGAAGCCATTACAATGGTGGAGTTGTGAGAAAAGCCAAGCCTCAACTTCAAGATCAATCTTTGCCTTAGTATACATCCCCAAGGCTAGTACCTCACAGGATCAAGTCTACACATTTAAGCGAAAATTCTTTCTTTGATCATTGCCCCCGCCCTCCCCCACCCTTGTCCAGGTTAAGAACATCATTGGTTGATAAATTCTTACCTCCTAACCTAGGCTGGGTCCACTTGGTCCCACTCTTTTGAAAAGACAATTCTTCAAGAACCATCTAGGATACCAATTTCAATAAGGATTTTAGGGAATGAGAAATTCTTATAAAAGTCATATCCCATAAACCTAGCCCTCAAATCTCCACATCCTTCTCCTAAAAGACATTGTACCTTGCTTAGAAAACAGGCAAGCACCATTCTTGACCTTCTTTTGGAAATGGATTATTTGGATCACTTTATATCCACTTGTTGATTTATCCTTTATTAATGACTCCATATATACCGGGTCTCTTCCCATCGGTGAAAGTCCATAAAGAGTAGGGAGTCTTAACTGAGGTGACAGTGGGCTAAAGCCTCCATCGTTGCCTTTTGATTTAGCAGTTTCCCTTTAGGAGTCCCTTTTATGCCCCTGTTAGTTTGAGTAGTAACATTTTGGCGCCATTGTCGAGGACTCAAAACGTGTGTTTTGTTCCCCATACGACATATTGACATATCACTCTTGGTGACTCCATTGGAAGAACGAAGTGTTAATCGAGGTTATCATTGATGTCAATATGGCATTGTTTGTGATGGAAAATTCTTGTGAGCTATGATGTTGCCCTAGATGTCTTTGAACTAACCATGAAGATGCCATAACCTCATGCATATTATGATATCCTTGCTCTTGATGATAAAGCCCTAAAACCATGACGATGTCCTTGCTCATGATGACAAGCTCTTCTTGATTGATAAGGATGCCTAATCCTAATGACAAAGTATGGAGCCCTAATCCTTATATACAAGCCCTTTCCCTAACTAGCTCTATTGAAGAACAATGACAACACATTACATTTGATGACATGGAAAATGGTTGAAGATATGACATGAAGGACTTGGAAATCACTTGATGACATAATTGAAGACATGACAAATGGAGACCTCACTTAAAGCACTCGATGACATATGATTACATGGAGGAACACATGATGACATGGAAATAATATAATGACATAGTTGGAGTCATGACAATTAAAAATCCCTTAAATTCTAGTCCCTATATTCTTCATTAAAACTTGAAAAACAATCATCCCATGGTCTACAATGTACACTACAAAAAATTCAAAAGCAATCACAAAGAAAAATATTTTTTGACACCTTAGAAGCAACCTTTCATCATGGGACCTAAACCATTTGAAAGAGGATTTTTTCCTCTTTCCAATGAGCCCTTATTTGTCCCGAAACTCCTAGTAGTTTGTGAGATATCGAATTTTCAAGTTAAAAAAATATATTTCTGATATTGAGTTGACCTATGGTCAAGGATTCAAGTCGGCCTCCCTCCTAAAGTGTGTCTATTTGTTAAAGGACAGAAATAATGGTGTCCCTTGTGTGCTTGTCTATTTTTTTCAGTTGATGATCTGTAGATGGTTGAGACTGCATTTGTGTTTATTTCAGTATTTATATGGTTAAATAACTTGTTCAGTAATTAAACAAGTAGGTGAAATAAACTAGATAGTGCAGGGAAATTTTTAATGGGTTAGACTTAGGAATTTCAACCTATTTTTTGGAGTTCATTACAGAGCTTACTCTGAAGAATTCAGACCTGTAGCTCTGCAACTCGATCCTGTAACTCAGACTTGTAACTGTAATTTGGTCTTGTGCCATCCATTTCGGACTTGCAACATAAAAAAAAAGGAACGCAGACCTATAATATCCCTTGAATTTTAGTATCTAGAAGGAGCTTGGTTGATCTACACTTCACTCTGTGGAGGGCTCAGGACTGTCTACAAGAGGCTTGGACAGTGGATAACAAACCTATGGTAAGCACACTTGTATTGCAGATTTGTGGTTGCATTTAACCTTCAAACTTGGTGGATAAACCTTATTGAAAGTTCTAAATTAGAGGCTTGAACTGTGAGCTCGAATCACAAGACTAATATATTTGAGACCTTTTTGAAACCAAGTTTGGGCTATCTTTTGTGATACCTTTGGAACAGAATTTTGGAATAGTTTTTTTTTAGGCAGCAACAGACTTCTAGTATTTTGGATAGGTGATACTTAAGGGAGTTTGGGCATCTATTGTGAAGCATACTCCATATATTTTGAGCAGGCCTACAAACTTGTTGAAGTCACCTTGAAGCAGCCTTGAAGACCTTGAAGCATCCTTGAAGAAAGTTTTGAAGAGCATTTGGAGCTTTGTGAAGACATACCTTGAAGCAATCTTTGGAGTAGGCTTGGTGCAATGAGATATCTTGGAGTATCTATTGAAAAACTTGTGGATAAATCTCTTGTTGGGGAAAGCATTGTGAAGTCTCCCTTGAGAAGTTCTTGAAGAAGCCTTTGAAGAGGCTTAGAGCAGGTGCAGAGCTTAGTGCAGTTCATTGTAGACACATTGTAGTCTTGAAGATAACATTGAAGACCATGATGCATCACTAATGGCATCATGAGGTGACTTGGAGAAATTGCTTGGGTACAATGAAGAGCAGTGGTGACACGTTTTAAGAGAACAAGGTTGTCATTGATGATGTAACGTGGAGACCAAAATGAAGACTAAGCAAAGATTGACAAGGCTTGTTGAAGAAGACATTTGGAGCCGCAAAGTATAACCAAATGCATATTGACGATGTGAAGCTGAGGGTTAGAGCCCAAGAGGTTGGAGCCTCGAAAAGACAAGGTTGGTGCCTTGAAGGATAGGGTTGGAACCCTAGAGGATCGAAGTCCTCAAGAAACCTGAACCAGATATAGGGTTGGAGCCCTTGAGGTTGGTGCCTCAAAATTGACAAGGTTGGAGCCTTGGAAGTCCAAGTCGGTGCCTGGCAAATACAGGTTGGAGCCTAGGAGATTGAAGATCGATGTCTTCATCTAGGGTTGGAGCCCTACATATATTGTACTTGATTTATTGAAGAAATTAATAAAAACATTTATTCTTATTGTTCATTTTGTGTTCTAAATATAAGTGATTTAACTGGTAAAAGTAACAATTGAAAAGGAACACTGATTCACCCCCCACCCTTCTCTGTATTTCCAACACGAAGCCCTAGTTTTTCATTGAACTTTAGGGTCAATGCTTGTAGGGTGAAGCAAGCATTTTTCTAGTTATTTTCTTAATTCACCATGGCGACTCCTACATATGTTTCATGTATACCTCAAATAAATGTCATTCTTTCGTAAATTTCTTGCTTTAGACATTGCTAGCATCCTTGGACATCCTAATCATGTCGTGGGAAGGATGGTACGTGGTGTACCTGTATTTGATGGTGATCCATTCTCCGTGATTGACCACGTGGAAAGATTGAATGCACATGCTTCAAGAGAGAAGGTTGTCCACCAAGATGTCCTCATGTTATTGTTCATGGGATCCCTCTGTGGTCACAACTCATGGCTACATGATCATGAACCTAGGAGCATCTCATCTATTGAAGAGTTCGTTGAGGGGTTTCTTAGACATTTTCAAATACACCCCACATTAAGCATCCAACAAGAAGCTTTCATCGAGCATCATCAAAACATTGAGAGTCTAGGTAATGACCAAGGTTGCACGAAACGGGGAAACGGGTACGAGTTTCTGAAACGGGAAGCGATACGAAACACGACCTCCCCAAAGTTTGGAAACGGGGAAACGCGAATATATATATATATATATATATATACATATATAAGAAATATGTGCAATCATAAAGCATATATGATACATTCTAATTTATTACATTATGATAAAATTGTGAATTGTCAATGCATAAACTATAAGTATCTAAATTTACATCACATTTACTCATGAATAATCACATAATGAAAATAGAAATATCCAAAATCAGCCACGAAAAATTTCTAATTTTTTGTCTCGTGCTTGATTGGGAGTCTCCTCCTACATAGTCGAATGACCTTAGTGCTCTTGATTAAATACAAGTTTCATACCCTAGTACCCTACATTATCTTGATTATTGGGAGTCTCCCCTGCATAGAGGGCTTAGTTCTCTCGATTAAATACAAGTTCCATACCCTAGTACATGATAAAATCCAATGGAAACATTGCAATCCCCCCAATCCTGAAATCCTGAAAAACAGATAAGTCTGCTGGATTTTGAGTGAGATCTAAAATTCCACTTTCTCCATATGAAATCCAATGAGGGCGAAACCACTCTCAAACATCCTGAGTCATTTCATGGTAATGTTAAAAATTTAAGTAAAAGGATGAAAATGAAAAATAAAGGAGAATATCACTTTTACTTTAAGAATTTAACATTACCATGAACTGCATATCAACACTAGGGCAAAAGTTCACTTTTATAACTTTAGACAGGCATCTGGAAGCAACTAGAAGTCACTAGGCTAACGTAAGAATAGATTAGAAAACAAATAAAAATAAAAAATAAAAAAAAACACAAGTAAATGCTGAAACGTGGGTTGTACGGCCCTGAAACGCGTTTCAGGCCGTACTGGCCACGTTTCAGTGTCGTGGCAGTACGGCCTGAAACGCGTTTCAGGGCCATACCAAACGCGTTTCAGCGTTTCGTACTCGTTTCCGTACGGAAACGCCCTCCTTCCCCACGTTTCCTGCAACATAGGTAATGACCTAGAAGATGAGTTCTCCTTGGGTCCACTTGATGAAAATGATGATTTTGAGGAAACATGTGCTGGGAAGGATGCGTTTATGGAAAGTGAAACTGAGACCAACCCCACCTTGCTCAAGGATATTACTCCTGATGAATCCTCTAATGAAAACCTTGTGAGAGATAATTCCATTAGCCCCTTAAAAGATGACATTGAAGATTATTTCCGCATTGAAAAGGAGAAATGGGAACTTGTTGGTCCTCAATTTTATTGTGCTCCCATTTACAACACCGACAAGGAGGATGAGGATGAGATTGGTCATCCATTCCCCTTAGGCGCGATTTATGATGACATAACAATTGATACCCTTGGGAAGGATAAGATTCATTTTCCTTTGCATGAAGAGGGGAAGTTGGAAGTGATCAATTTTCCTTTTAGGAGAGACCCAATCTTTGATACTAAGGAAATTGATAAGGCTCACACTTCTCCTCAGTATGATTCTATGTTCAAATCACTTGAGCCTTTAGATTATGACTTTGGGAAAACACAACCAGTTGAAAACAATATTTTTTTCTCCCTTTTTCCTATTGGTCATCATCTTGAGTCTTCATCAAGTGATTCCCTCACCCTTGGTCATATGATCTCAAGTAGATGTGAGCCCTTCCCCCCTCCTGAGTATAGTGTCAAGGAGGAGCCCTTCATTGATTATACTTTTCCTCCTTGGACGCACCCTCAAGGTTTTGATCACTCTATAGACTCCCCTCTCCAGTGTTATCATCATGTGCAACCTACTTGTGTCTCTCCATCTCGTTGACCTCCCTTTTCCACTAATTGTTAATCTAGGTTGTCATTGATGTCAATATAGCAGTGTTTGTGATGGAAAATTCTTTGATACATGATTGCCCATTGATGACCAGTGATCATAATGCTCAAAGTTTGATATATGATGATATGATGAGATGGAGGACCCAAGTCAATTGAACAGCAAATGACTCGTCAATTGAACAACAAATGACGCAGTAGATCCAGTAGAGCAACAACGATAATGGAGGAGCATAAGCAGAGTTATCAGAGGTCACAGGAAGAGAAGTCATAGGAGCAACAGCGATCGGAAGAGCGGGGGTAGGAAAGTACGGACTTCCTTGACGATCTCATCCCGCACTCAATCCTAGTCGTCGATCTCATAGTCAACCCTTAGATCACGATCAACTGGGGGGTTAAGGCTGGTTTTAATCTATGTGCCAGTCAAAGTCCCGCAAATCCTCTGATTACGATAACATTGTGGACCCGCTGCACCATTATAATATGTCCTAAGGAAATATCGCATCCGTCGCATATCGTAAGTCTTGAAGAGATGTAACTATGGACGCTGATTGCGATAAGGTTGTGGACCCGATGGGTTTATTAACAACTGCTTAAGATTGTATCGCATCCACTCCATCGGCAGTAGTGGAATCACTATGTTATGTGCAAACCTCCAAAAATTGCAATTGCGATTAAGGTGATGATGTCGCGGGTGGGACCACCTATTATATGGTTTTAACTATGTTGATATGTGAATATCGATGATGTTGATATCGAAGGACAGAGCACACTTGTAAAACCTTAGATTTTCATGAAAGTTGCGATTGTCGGATTAAAAGAATGATGTGGCACATGGGATCTCCAATATGGGTATAACCTCTCTTGTGATGCGATTTCTGTGAATAATTAAGTCTGTGGATGAAAGGGCCTCTATGATATAATTTTAATATGCGACATCATAAGTCGACCTCTCTTCCAAATGAACGTGTCTTTTGAGTATTGGTGAACTCGAAGAGACAGAGGAAGCCGAAGATCGAGAAGTTGAAGGTCGAGAAGCCAAAAGGTCGAGTGAGCACAGAGATAGCAGAAGATCAAGTGAGCGAAAAAGGAAGCCAAAGGTCAGGCGTATCAGGCATCTATAACAGAGAACAAAAAAAAGTTCACAACTGGTGAACTAGAAGAAACAGAGAAAGCCGTAGAGCAAGTAGGAGGACAGAAGTAAGTCGTAGGTCCAACAGGGTTGGGAGCAGAGAATAACTACCAAACATATCTAGACAATATATAGCAAAGGTTGGTGCCTTAGAATTAGAAGGATTGGTGTCTTTCGAGTTGGTGCTCCTAAATCCAAGGTTGGTGCCTTGACAAGACAGGGTTGGTGCCCTGGAGGTTGGAGCCTCACAAAAAGTCCAAGTTGGTGCTTGGCAACTGGTTGAAGCCCTATATACATTGTACTTGATTTATTGTAAAGATTATATTAATAAAAGCATTTATTCCTGTTGTTCATTTTGTGTTCTAAATATAAATGATTTAACTGATAAAAATAACAATTGAAAAGAAATATTGATTCACCCCCCCCTCAATATTTCCAACAATTGGTATCAGAGCGGGCTTCTTCATATTAGCCTAACAACTAGAAGAAGGATTCTTAGTCACAATGAGAAATCAAGAAGTGTCAGGAAGACCTCCTCTGTTCGATGGGACAAATTTTGGTTTTTGGAAAAAAAGAATGTCCTACTACTTAATGTCCCTTGGACCTGAAGTTTGGCATTCAGTTTTAAATGAGTACACAGCTCCTTCCACTCTTCCAACAGATCAAGACGAAAGGAAAGCTTACATTGCAAATGCAAAAGCCTTAAATTCCATCACTAGTGGAATCACTGATTTTGAATTTACAAAAGTCATGAATTGTGGTTCGGCCAAAGAAGTATGGGAGAAGCTAGGTAACTTATACGATGGGGACTCCAAAGTTAAGAAAGCAAAGCTTCAAACTCATAGAAGGCAATTTGAAAGTCTGAAAATGGATGATGAAGAAGATATTGCATCATACTTTCTCCGAGTAGCTGAAGTGGTCAACTCTCTTAAAGATTGGAAGAAAACATTGAAGAAAACACTATTGTTCAAAAAGTCTTAAGATCTCTCCCAGAGAGATTTGACTCCAAAGTAAGTGCTATAGAAGAAATGAAGGACCTAGATACTCTCAAGATGGATGAACTTCAAGGAATCCTCATTGCCTATGAGATGAGAAAAGGAATCCCATGTCAAAAGATGTACCATTCAAGGCCTCAAAATCAAAAAAAGGGAAAGAATGGAAAACCAGTAGTGATGACTCCAATGTTGAATCCGAATTGGCGCAATTTGTACGAAGACTAAAAAAAGGATCTAAGCTAAAAGGTAAGTACCCTCTTATTTGTTTCAAATGTGGAAGAATAGGTCATTATGCTACAAAATGTCCTCATAAGCATGATAGTGATGGTGAGTAAAATTCTAAAAGGATGGTATACAAAAAGAAAGGGTTCAATAAGAAGAATTTCTTCTCTAAGCAAGATGAGTCTGATGAAGGTGAATTTATAGTCATCAAAAAGAAATCAATTAATCAGTTCCCTCACTGCAAAGGAGGTAATGAAGAATTAGATGAAGAAAATGACCAAGCTGGAAGCCAAGAAGTATTATTCATGGCATTCACAAATGATGATGATTCAGGTCTAGAAGGAAATGTAGATGAATTGTTAATGAGTGCCATTGAAGAAATGAGAAATTACAAAATAAAATCATCTCTCTCAAGGTAGAAAACGAGGAAACAAAAATAAGGGAAGACCTCTTGAAAAATAAGCTAAAAGAAAAAGAAGAAATTTTTGAAGAACGTGAAGCCGAAATAGCATCTCTGAGGAAGGAATTGGAGCAAGTCAAAAAGGGTTGGGAAAGCTCTCAAATACTTGACTCTATCCTAAATAATCAAAAACCTCAACATAACAAATTTGGGATACGTTTTAAAGGAGAATCATCAAGTACTAAGAATAATGCGAAAAGTTATGCCGGTATATTTTCCAGCAACCCAAAAGAAGAAAGATTATTTCATCAAAGGCCCAAGGAGAATCATCAAGTACTAAGAATAATGCGAAAAGTTATGCTAGTGTATTTTCCAGCAACCCAAAAGAAGAAAGATTATTTCATCAAAGGCCCATCTCAAATCCAAAGAATGAAGAGAGAGTAACTCCAAGGAAGAATGTTGATTCAAATCATGGCTATTACAATAGGTACAAAACTATCATTTTTGGGCATTGTTTTTATTGTAAAAATTTTGGTAATCACGCTAGACATTGCATGGCCCGTAAGAATGAAACACCAAAATTGAAGGATCAAACAAACAAACCATATGATCTCAAAGGGCAAGAACAAATCAAGACCTACAACTCTTTTGATCCCTTAGCCAAATTTGATCCAATTTGCTCATTATGTAATGATAATGGACATAATGAACAAAATTGCCCCCTCAAAAGAAGAAAAGCAAAAAATGAGAATCCCAACACAGATAAATGTGGCCTAGCTCTATGTGCGCACAGTGATGAAAATCATTGGTTTGTGGATAGTGGGTGCTCCAGACATATGACAGAGGACAAAAGGAAGTTTGTCTCATTGAACAAAAAGGAAGGTAATGTATCATTTGGAAGTGGATCTGCCAAAATTGCTGGAAAAGGAACTGTTATCCTTATTAATAGAAAAGGAAAGGCTCAAAATGCTTTGCTAGTAAACGGGTTCAAACACAATCTTTTGAGCGTTAGCCAAATCTGTGACCAAGGACATAATGTTGTCTTTAGCACTAAAGATTGTGAAATAAGAAACTCTTCCTTAGGGGTACTTGTGGCGAAAGGAGTTAGAACATCAGATAACATCTACATTCTAAACAAAATTCAAGAAGATAAATGTTACTAAGTCAAACAGATGAAAGTTGGTTGTGCAACAAGTGACTTGGACATACAAGTTTCGCTAACCTGATCAATATCAACAAGATTAATGCAGTACGAGACATCCCAAAGTTATTCAAGCCAAATCAAGGAGTATGTGGTCCATGTCAACATGGAAAGCAAGTTAGAACAAACCACAAGACCAAGGAGTTCTCTACATCAAAACCTTTGGAGATCATCCATGTTGATTTATGTGGACCAACTAGAACTTCGGCACTCCAAGGAGAAAGGTACTTTGCTTTATTTGTTGATGACTATACTAGAATGATGTGGGTATATTTCATAAAATATAAATCCGAAGCATTTGAATGTTTTAAGAATCTTAAAGCTTTTGTAAAAATTGAAAAGGATTCTAAGATTAAATGCCTTAGAATGGATAGAGGGGGAGAATTCACATCAAAATAATTTGATGAATTCTGTAAAGTACATGGAATCGAAAGAGAACCCTCTGCTGCCAGAACACCCAAGCAAATTGGGGTAGTTGAAAGAAGAAACCGAACAGTTCGATAAATGGCAAGAACAATGTTAATAGCAGCTGACTTGCAGCCAAAATTATGGAGAGAAGCAGTTGGGACAGCTGTTTATACCTTGAATCGAACTCAACTAAGACCAAATAATGAGAAGACTCCTTATGAATTATGGAAAGGAAGACTTGTTTCAGTAAAATACTTCAAGATTTTTGGAAGCAAGTGCTTCATAAAAATCAATGATGGCTCACCGGGGAAATTTGATTCTCGAGTTGACGAAGGGATATTCCTTGGATATTCTACAAGGAGCAAAGCCTACAAGTGCTACAATAATCGACTATGGAAAATAGTGGAAAGAATGATGTGAAGATTGATGAAGACCTTCCAGCAAAAGAAATTAAAGATCATGAAGTTGACCCTCTCATTGAAGAAGAACCTAAAAAAGATCAAGAAAGACAAAAGGAAAAAGAACCATCTCAAACCCCTTCAAAGATGAAGTTTCTACAAAAGCATCACCTAGAAGAGCAGATTATTGGCAATATAGATGAAGGGATGCAAACCCAAAGAAGGATGACAAGTACACCAAAGAAAAATGATGTTGCTCTTCTATCCATGATAGAACCAGAAACATTTACTCAAGCAAGGATCCTCACTAGGTAAAAGCCATGGAAGAAGAAATGTGTCAAATCGAGAAGAATGAGACATGGGAGCCGGTACCTCGTCCAAAGGATAAAAATATAATTGGAACCAAGTGGGTGTTCAAAAACAAAATGAATGAAGATGGACAAATCATCAGAAATAAGGCAAGGCTTGTTTGTAAAGGTTATTCACAAATTGAAGGAATTGACTTTGAAGAAACCTTTGCACCAGTAGCTCATGTGGAAGCTATAAGGATGTTCTTGGCATTTTCGTTGCCGCAGATTGTTGTACTCAAATATTATGGATGAAGGAAGCTCTGAAAGACGTCAACATAGGTACAAATCAACCAATCACCATCTATTGTGATAATAAAAGTGCTATCAGTCTCAACAAAAATCCAGTGACGCACTCAAAGACCAAACATATACCAATCGAGTATCATTTCCATCATGAACAAGTAGCTGAACAAAACATCACCTTGGAATATATCAATACTAAGGAGCAAATCGCTGATATTTTCACAAAACCTCTTCCTCGAGAAGCATTTGAATATCTTCGCCAATAGATGGGGGTTATTTCTCTAGCATCACATTAAGTTGATTCATAAAGATGTTGCATAACAGGGGGAGCAGTTCGACAAGGGGAGTCCTTGTGCACTCCTTTGCCATTGATGTCAAAGGGGAGAGAAGAAGAATATTGCCATCAACGACAAAGGGGCAGATTGTTAATCTAGGTTGTCATTGATGTCAATATAGCAGTGTTTGTGATGGAAAATTCTTTGATACATGATTGCCCATTGATGCCTAGTGATCATAATGCTCAAAGTCTGATATATGATGATATGATGAGATGGAGGACCCAAGTCAATTGAATAGCAAATGACGCGTCAATTGAACAACAATTGAACAACAAATGACGCAGGAGGTCAATTGAATAACAAATGAATAGCAAATGACGCAGGAGGTCAATTGAACAACAAATGACGCAGTAGATCTAGTAGAGCAACAACGATCATGGAGGAGCATAAGCAAAGTTATCAGAGGTCACAAGAAGAGAAGTCACATGAGCAACATCTATCAGAAGAGTAGGGTAGTAAAGTACGGACTTCCTTGATCGTGGTTGAAGTCGTGCACACAATCCTAGCCGTCGATCTCATAGTCAACCCTTAGATCACGCTCAACTGCGGGGTTTAAGGCCGCTTTTAATCCATGTGCCAATCGAAGTCCCGTAAATCCTCCGATTGCAATAACATTGTGGACCAGCTGCACCATTATAATACGTCCTAAAGAAATATCACATCCTTTGCATATCGCAAGTCTTGAAGAGATGTAATGATGTAAAACCATCGATTGCGATAAGGTTGTGGACCCGACGAGTTTATTAACAATTGCTTAAGATCATATCGCATCCACTTTGTCGGCAGTAGTGGAATCACTATGTTATGTGCAAACCTCCGAAAATTCCGATTGCGATTAAGGTGATGATGTGGCTGGTGGGACCACCCATTATATGGTTTTAACTATGTTGATATGTGAATATCGATGATGTTGATATCAGAGGACAGAGCACACTTGTAAAACCTCAGATTTTCATGAAAATTGTGATTGTCGGATAAAGGAATGACGTGGCACGTGGGATCTCCAATATGGTTATAACCTCTCTTGTGATGTGATTTTCGTGAATAATTAAGTCTGTGGATGAAAGGGCCTCTCTGATATAATTTTAATATGCGACATCATAAGTCGGCCTCTCTTCCAAATGAACATGTCTTTTGAGTATTGGTGAACTCGAAGAGACAGAGGAAGCCGAAGATCGAGAAGTCGAAGATCGAGAAGCCAAAAGGTCGAGCAAGCGCAGAGGAAGCAGAAGATCAAGCGAGCGAAAAAGGAAGCCAAAGGTCAGGCGTATCAGGGATCTGTAATAGAGAACAAAAAAAAGGTTCACAACTAGTGAACTAGAAGAAAAAAAGAAAGTCGTAGAGCAAGCAAGAGGACAGAAGTAAGTCATAGATCCAGCAGGGTTAGGAGCAGAGAATAACTATCAAACATATCTAGACAATATATAGCAGAGGGTTGGAGCCCTTGAGGTTGGCGCCTCATAATTAGAAGGATTGGTGTCCTTGGATTTAGTGCTCCTAAATCCAAGGTTGGTGCCTTGACAAGACAGGGTTGGTGCTCTGGAGTTTGGAGCCTCACAAAAAGTCCAAGTTGGTGCTTGGCAACTAGTTGAAGTCCTATATACATTGTACTTGATTTATTGTAAAGATTATATTAATAAAAGAATTTATTCATGTTGTTCATTTTGTGTTCTAAATATAAATGATTTAACTGATAAAAATAACAATTGAAAAGCAATACTGATTCACCCACCCCTCAGTATTTCCAACAAACCTCCCTTTCCCACTAATCGTAACCCAACAAAGGCCATAAGCCATGACATAAATATTAAAAACGATGGTGGGAGTGATATGCCAGAGGTTCCCATCCATCAAAAGTTTATGAGCTTGGTTGTTGACATCTGTATATTTTGGTTGCAAGAGAAGATCTCATGGACTAGATTACATCCTTTTCTTACCTCTTCCAATCATCCATGTGTGGGCATCATATTTCCCCACCTCCCGCCCACAACATCCTCCATGTGTTTGGGTTTACATTCGCTTTGGGATTTGCTACATGAGTAATCATATAGGCAGACATGTTTATATTGACTTGATGATATATTGTGATTACACATAGTATTACCCTTACTACATGCATGTTAGTATAGGATGCATTGCACACTCATTTTCTCATTAGAACTAACATCATATGATATTTCTCATGGTAGATAGGTGCATATCTGCATATTTTATTTTCTGTTGATTTTATGACCTAACATATTAGCATGTGTGATCATGTGATGCCGGGAAAGCATGCTACCGTGTGTTTTTCCATCTAGTATATGTGCAGGTGATAGGTCTACGGTAACTAAGAGATTGTTGGAGTTCTTGTGACCTACCAATCGAGTAACTTCGCCCACTTCTTCGAGAGATCACGTCCTAGTTGGAGCCAGACGTTACCCACCATTTTGTGGGTCATATCCCCAAAATAATTTTTTTCTCCAAGATGGTCATTAGTCGACAGCCAACAACCACTTGCAGCCACCAGCTAACTCATTGCGCCATTTTGTTCGCCACCTGAGCCAGCCATGTGGTCCCTTGCCCATCTTCCGTGATCGTATGTTTGAAGGTGGGCTACCTGAATCTAAAGGTATGCCTTGTCATTTGGAAATTGAGTATTGTAGTTTGTTTATCATGGACACTTTTGGGCATGGATTAATGGGGGGATTTGGCAGAAAGAATGGGTTAGGTATGTGCTCTTGTCCCCTAGACCCGCCTTAGGTATTAACCTTGGATTCTAGTCCCGTGGGATCTCTTTTACTGACCATCTGGCTCTAGGGATGGTATTTCATGGGAACCCCGATTCTGATTGTGTGGTCCCGCTCCCTTATCCTCTTATATTACCCTATTTCTATTCATTATTACCCCATTCATCATTTCTCCCGCCTGGTCCACATTCCTCTATTGAGTCCACATAGGGTTAACTTGCCCCTTCCCCTTGTCCACACCTTAGGTCATGGCCTGGAATGAAGCCCGAAAGTTGATGCACCAAAAAAGAAAGATAAAAGCATATGTGGCCACATTCAACAGGAAAGTGTACAAAAAAATGCAAAAGATGGTCGAAACAAACACATTTAGCACGTGGGCAAAAGCCAATACATGAGCTCTACCCCATCATCATAGCCATCACCCTGGTTCCTACCGGTGTTATGAGCCTTCTTCATCATATACGAACCCATGATTGTCCCAACCCCTCGTGGGCAATGAAATGCCCCACCTTTAAAAGGGGGATTTGACTGTTATATCTTATACATCATGCTCTAACCTCTTGAGCCCCGAGCAATTAATCAAAGAAAATTATAAAAAGGCAAAAGGCATTAAAGAAGGGTGGAAAAATCAAGGTCAGGGCACCTCATGTACCATGATTTATCCCTCCTACACATTATAAACCCAAGTGTTGGCTTCCCTCATATTAGCTACCTTGTGTCCTAGCATATGACCCAGGGCTACCCCATCTCATTCCCTACTTCATTCACTTATCTGTCACATGCCACCACCTCTTGAAGGATGTACCTTGACTATATTATCCCCTTTAGGAGTAGAAACCACCTAATAGGATTATTGGTTAACCCCATTTGGAGATTAGGAGACATTGGCACATCCCGAAGCCCATTATGGAAGGGCAGGCCATTATGAAGTCTCCACCTGTGGTCCATAATTACGTAAGCTCATTTACTCGATTTCTCTAATGATGTGTTGTATTGGAAGGCTAGGGAACACACTAGATCTTATGCAGGATTGCAGAGGGTTTCCATCTTGGGTCTAGTCTCCCTATACGAGGTCCTAATCCTCCAGAGGGTTACATTAGCACATGTAGGGTGAGTGTTGAGAGCCATGGGCCTCCACAGCAGCAAATTGCACTCTATGGATCTCCATAGCCATTCAGAGGTTGTTCGTGGTTCACTTATTGGACAAAGAAGATGCACCTGATCCATCATGCCCAATTGGCCCCAGATTTGCACCATACACTGAGCAGATGATCCAACACTTGCACGATGATGTGCCATCATCTACACCATCATCCTAGCCCTTAAAGGCGATCTACAAGCATCTTTGATTTGTTTGGAGACCCATGAGGACACTTTTGTGCCCCCAAATGTCATTTGGAGCATCACAGGTTATTACAAGGGGCCACCCCCTTGTCCATTGCTTTTGAGGGTCCTACTCTTCATTGTGGCACCCATGGACCTCATTAGGCCTCTTAGAGGGCCCAATGACATGCATAAATTATTATTTGACCTCTTGAGAGGCTTACTTTTCATTTATGAGCTTGTTTGGTGGGCTTGTCACCAAAAGTTGAATTATTAGAACATTATTTTATTTTTGGGACTTATGTAGGTCAAGGAGGCTAATTCGAACTCCTAAGCTATGTATAAATACAGGTGAGATGAGTTCATTTCTCATCATCACTTTGGATTGGATCTCTTCTCTCTCTTGAGAATTTCACACTTTCTTGGAGGATGAATGGGAGCTTTATGGATGAATTTTGATGTTTGGATTTGGTTTATCTTATCTTGGAGCTTCTCTATTGTCAAATTGTGGATGGTTGGATATGTTCTATTACATGTAAGTACATGCTTTCAATGTTATTCTTGTTTACTTTGTCATATACATTGGATTGGGATTTTCGCTATTTTTAGGGCTAATTGTTGCATGCATTTACTACGTAAATTGTGGAATTTTGTCTCTATATAACATCTTTCAATGTATGGGCCATGTAATTTGAATGAAATTTCCTAGGGATAATTCTATCAACAAATTTATCTTGATAAGCCATCACCTTTTGCAAGTCTAAGTATGAAAGCTGCAAGGTTGCTTCCCTTTGCCCTGGAAGGCTAGCAAGGTAGTCTTGAGGCCTCCTTGACTAAGAAATAAAGTCCTCATTCATATTTATCATAGACTCTATTCTCCCAAGACTAGGGCACTAATCTACCAAGTGGTGGTCACCTAAAATCAATTATTTTTCACCTTTTCCTAGGTCTAGCCAAGTTGGCTCACCTACGACATCATTTTCCCGACAATATAACCCTCCAAAAACTTCGATCTCCTAGCCTCTCCTGCCCTATTGTCTCCTCAAGGCCTCTTCCAATTTTGAAGCCATTCCGATGGTGGAGTTGTGAGGAAAGCCAAGCCCTAGCTTCAAGATCAAAATTTTCCCTAGTATCCATCCCCAAGGCTAGTACCTCACAAGATCAAGTCTACACATTTAAGCGAAAATTATTTCTTTGATCCCCCCCCCCCCCCTTTTCTGGGTTAAGAACATCATTGGTTGCTAAATTCTTACCTCCTAACCTAGGCTGGGTCCACTTGGTCCTGTGTTGTACCACTCTTTTGAAAAGACAATTCTTCAAGAACCATCTGAGATACCAATTTCAATAAGGATTTTAGGGATTGGGAAATTCTTATACAAGTCATATCCCATAAACCTAGCCCTCAAATCCCCACATTCTTCTCCTAGAAGACATTGTACTTTTCTTAGAAAGCAAGCAAGCTCCATTCTTGACCTTCTTCTGGAAAGGTATTATTTGGATCACTTTATATCCACTTGTTGATTTATCCTTTATTTATGACTTGCATATATACCAGGTCTCCTTCCACCGGTGAAAGTCCATAAAGAGTACGGAGTCTTAGTTGAGATGACAATGGGCTAAGCCTCCATCGTTGCCCTTTGAGCTAACAGTTGCACTTTAGGAGTCCCTTTTATGCCCCCTGCTAGTTTGAGTGGTAAAAAACCAAGAGGGATCACATCTCTGGAGGGACAAACCTTTTTTATGGTGGCAAGCTTAAAAAAATTGCACCTCCAAAAATTGCATCCCTTTAGGGATGTCATACATGATGGTTAAATGAATCTCTCTCTCTCTCTTTGTCTCTTCCTTTATATATATATATATATATATATATATTTCAAATTTTAAATCGCATTTTTGAATGCGTAAATTAATTCAATCCCTTGAATACATAGAATAAAATAGCTTAAACATGCAATTCCAACAAATATTTGCTCCATTCAAAAGTAACCCTTAATAAAAGGGTCAAAATGTAAAATAATGATACTTGAAATGCTATAACAATAAGAATTTAATTTTTCAATTACTTTATATAATATATAGGCAAACTTATTATTATTATTTTAAACCATGTATAACATGTAAATTGTTGACATTGAAATAATTTAGTTAACATGAGCATTGATATATGTTATTTATGGATTACATTGTCCACAATAAAGTGCTTTTTTTAATTAATATATTTCTAAATACATTTCAATATTACTTTCATTCTTTATATTTTCAATTATTTATTCTCTCTACACATTGAAATATTTTATTCTGGCTCATATATATACAAATATGTTTATGCTTTTTCTAAAGTTGATATTAAAATAAATTGGTTAACATGGATATTAAACTGGTTTATTTATTTATCCAATTGAAATATGAAAATATAAATGATATCAAATTTATTTGTTATTTGTTTTAATTACTTTAAAATAATTTTCAAAGTTGATATAAAATTATTTTATTCTATATGGACATGGAAATGACTTATTTATAAGTGAGAGTGACAGTGAAATATTTTTACATATCTCCTTTGTATTGGATTGTAATATCAACAATCAATAAAGCAAGCACAGTTAGAGTGGAACTACATTTTGATAATACCTTTTAGTAAAACCAACCAAATATGCATATTTGTTTTTTTTTTAAATTATAGTCGACATTATTTTTTAATTTAAATAATATTTAAAAGTGATCCAGAGAGATATTGGTGGCCACCCACCTATTCCACTTGGACCCCAGCACTATTTCTTTCAGTTTCCTTAATTGTAGCACAATTTACTATTTTTAGCAGTTTTTTGGGTCCTGAACATCCGAAGCCGTTTTGAGGCCCTAAACAGCATTTTTTTGGAAAACGGTCAAACCAAAAGCCTGTGGCAGGTGATCCTGCACTAGAGGACTCACACGTAGTGAACGCAAACTCTCGGTCAAAACGACCAGCAAAGTCCTCAATCTCTGTTGAAGCTGCCACGTCCTGGTTCTTCCCCTTCTTCTTCTTCTTCTTCGGACACACAACTGCATAGTGTCCCATCTTTTGACAATTCCAACACTTCACCTTGGAATAGTCCTTCTGTTTGTTCCCCTGTTTACCTTTACCTTTGCCTTTGCCCCCACCACTGCTTGTGGAAGCCTGCTTCTTCCCTTTGCCTTTCTTGCCTCCTGCCACCAGTGCTACATCCTCATCCTGCTCAACTGGCTTGGCTGCCCCAAGCTGACCTTTCCTGATCTCTGTCTGAATGCAATCATCCCAAAACCTCTCCCATGTGGGAAGGGTCTCACGTGCACAAACCCCATCAGCAAAGTTCAACCATGAACGGGGGAGGCCATTCACTGCAATCCGCACCAACTCAGTGGGTGGAATGGCCTCTCCAATCGCTGCCAACTCATCTCTCACATTAGTAATCTTTGTGAGATATCCAGCTGCACTATCATTACCCATCTTAATGTTCTTCAGCTTCTCCTTCAGGACCATCTTCCGGTTCTCATTGGTACTCTGTAAAGATTGGACAATGCTGTCCACATCTCATAGGCATTGCTCTTTCCTCTCACATGAAGAATGCAATGGTCTTTGATTCCGTCTAGAATCAGCCTCTTACCCTTGTTGTTCTTTTTATTATAAGCTGTCAACTAAGTAGCATCAGTAGGCACAACAACAGGGTTTTGTGTGGTATGCACCATGATATCCCAGACTTCTGCCTCCTCAAAGATACTCTGCATTGTCTCCTTCCAAACGCTGTAATTTATATGCCCATCCAGCCTATCCTCCACCCTCAATCCCAATGACATCCTGCTATCCTAAAACTGAAAAATAGCACTGCTGTAGTAAAGATAAAACTGCTGTTTATGAAAAAATCAGCTTGCTGGAATTTTCTGAGTGAAAAATCAGCAACAGTAATTTTTCCTTTTGCTGTCCCAAACTGCCCTTCAGCACTCAAGCTCTGATACTATGAAGAAATTTCTGTTTTCCCACCCCGGTTTTCAGTTTCTCCTTATTTCTCCCATATAGTTAAATGCCCTTTCCCATAACCATACATTTAACAAGCTGAAAAAAATAAATTTGCTGAAAACACAAATTCTGGAAATTTTACAGAATGCTGGAAATTGCAGAAATAAAAATCAGCAGTAATAAACATCCATTAAAACACATTTAAACACTGAGATTTTTGGTCAATGTGACCCTGGAAAAACCCCCCACAACTCTTGGGGAAAACCAGTTTGAGAGCTCTTCTTTATTTCTGAAAATTGCCTTTTTACAGTGAGAAATATTCAGCAAAAAATCAGCAAGCAAATTTACAACTTATCTCTTTTCCCGTGCCTCACAGCAATCTAGAAATTACAGCAAACAGGACAGCAATAAATGTTGTACGGCCTCCTCAATTTTCGTGCCCACTTTCAGCATTAAACGTTGTTGTATGGCCCTCGTTTTGCGTGCAGAAAAACCAGCAAACTTCCTCGATTTTTGTGCAAACCTCTCCTCGCAAATCGTGCCAAAATCTGCCTTTCACTGTGTGTTGAATCAGCTGTACAAATCTGCTCAACTGCTGTCTTGAAATGTGTGCCAAGTTGCTGTCTCCTTCTCCTCCCTGCTCAGAAATCTCTCTTGCTCTCTTGCTCTCCTTCTCCCAATCTGCTCATGAAAGAATTGAATCGAATGTGATCTTTTCCTCTTTTTCCTCCCTTAATATAACTGCAAATGACTTTTGGGTGATCCAAGTGACTTTTAGGTGATCTCTAAATCCAATGGCTGAAATAGATTTAGATCAATGGCTGAGATTAAATGCTCATTTAAATCTCACTTTTTATTTTTTTAATTCACCCCACTTTAATAAAGACCCACTTAGTCATTTATTTCCAAAGTCACTTTTCCTTTCTAATTTTTCATTGACTTTATAAAAGTCACTTTAAAATTAGACTTAGTAACTTTATCACTTAAAGTCACTTTTAAATTAGATTTAACTTTATAAAATTATAAAGTCACTTTAGGAGAAAAATTAAATTCTTTTGGACACTTTTCCCTAGGCCAAAGATCAAAGCCTAAGGGAACCACCTGTCCTGCGGTACCAAATTTCAACATAATTAAGAAGTAAAGGAAGGCAACATAAATCACAAGTAATTATTAAGAAAGAGGAATCAAACCCTAAATCCTTCTCACATTGACTTCTCAACACTCCTGCCATTGTTGGTGCACTTCATTGCTACCATTGTCCACTGCCACACCACAAATGCCTGCTGCCATTGTTGCTTATTGTAGATGCCAGAGTGATGTCAACACTTGATCCCGCAACCCTTAAGCTTTCTGAAAGAAGTCAAGAACATTTCCCCCTGTGATCAACTCTGTCAAGTATTGTCACAAATGTTGAAGAATGTAATTAGTTTTGGTCTTCATAATTGTACTTGTCAAAAGATATCTTATTATTAAAGAAAACGACTTATTAAAGCATGGGTTTCATGCTTGGGTCAATGTTTTCTAGGTCAAAGCTTCCATTGAAGGCTTCTAGGTTTTGTCTTGAGTCATTATCATTTTTATTAGACCCTTCTTGGGCTTTTGTATCATGTAAAAAGAATTTTTTTGAGTCAAAGAGGTTATTTGTCACCTCCACACCAAGTCGGCCTTGTCCCCATGAAGTCGGCCTACATTAGGGCAATTCGACCCAACAGAAGGGCTATATATAGAGAGGCAGTTTGAATTATATGGAGCATTTACTCAACAAGTTCAATCTTGAAGGAAGGGAGGCAAAAAAGAGAGTGAAGTAGTTAGAGAAGGATGAAATTTGCTGGGAAGACCTAATCTAAGTTTTTGAGCTATCTATCTCTCACATGTGTGAAGTTTCTGGGCAATTGTTGTGGCCGAAATTTTGTGTTTACTGCAGGTCCAAAATTTTGTTGTTGGGGTCGAAGCTCTGTTGTTGTGGAGCCAAAATTCTAGACTGAAGCTACTGTTGGGAAGCTGTCACTTGGAGACTTTGACAAGGATCATCTATAGAAGGGAAGGGTTGACTTGGTGATTTGGAGGAAGTTTGTGTCTAGGTCAAGAAGTCTGGAAGTGTCTCATCTTGATTTGAATATACTGAAGGACGAGTTTGAAACTTTGACCTGGTTTTCCCCTTATAGGGGTTTTTCCTTAGTTGAGCACCTACATCTTGTGTCTCTTGTTTTTGTGATCTTCATATACATATCATTTGGAATTGCTTGATGAAAGATAAACTAATAAATAAGTGAAACAATCCAACATAATTCACAAGTAATTATCAAGAAAGAGGAATTAAACCCTAATTCCTATAAGCATTGATTTCTCAACATGGTATCAAAGCTAAGGTGAAGAAGAAGGAAAAAGGAAAACTAAAGATCTATTGATGAAAAGACGATCAAACAAAGGTCATTAGGGAAAAGGATCATATAAGAAAAGAAGCATACTACCTACAAGAACTATGTCAACTTCAATGAAGGGAGAAAACAAGCTAAAAGGAGCCTCCAACTACAAGGCATGGAAAAAGAGGATAGATCTTATCGTCGAAAAGCAAAATGTTTTGAATCTTGTTCAAGGAAAAGTCAAGATGTCTATTGATGAAGTAGAGAAATAGAAGTTCAAAGAACCCAAAATCTTGGCCATGAACCTAATAGTGGATGGAGTAAAGGTCAACCTAATTCCATACATATCCAACATAGATTTTGCTCAAGAAATGTATGAGGCTCTCTCCAAAGTATTCACCATCAAGAACATTGGTCAAATGGCAAGCCTCAAGAATAAATTAAGAACTATTAAGATGACAAAAGACGATATTACATCATCCTACTTTATAAGGATATCAAGAATTAGATATGAACTCCAAGAAATAGATGAAGTTGTACCAAAAGAAGAGCTCGTAATCACTACTCTTCTAGGACTAACAAAATCTTGGAGTGCTTTTGCATCAAAATTAACAGTTGGAAGGATACTCCAACATTTGAACAAATGTGGAATGCATGCAGTCAAGAAGAAGCTTGAATATCATTAGTAAACAACAAGGAGGAAGATGAAGAAGAAAATACCTCTAATGTCTATTTTGCTCATCACAAGAAGGGAACCTTCAAGAAGTTCAAAGGACCAAAAAAGAAAGTTGACCTATCCAAAATTGAATGTTACAACTGTCATAAAATGGGTCATTAGAAGAATCAATGTCCTGAGAATCCAAGGAATAAGAAGAGAGATAGGGAACAAACAAATATTACCGATGAAGCTTCACCTAAGAAGAACAAGATTGAGGAATAGGAAGTCAAGGGATTATACTACTAAGTACTCTCCTCCATATCCTTCTTAGTCTTGTATTGTTTTCCTTTATGTTTCAATTTCTAGAGTTTGTAGGTCCAACATGTCTTGTTAGAACATTTTTTAATTATTTTAATAAAGTTGTAGGTATCCCTCAAGACTGGACTAAGAGGGACCCTCTACCATTTTTACTAAAAGGATAAGTATTTTGTTCTTTGTGTCATCTTTTCATGTTTGGTTTCCTCCTCACATCAAGATTTGTTTGTATTGTATACTAATAGCCTTTTTCGTTATATTTTCCTTGGTTAGGAAAGCTTGCTGAATGCTCAAAGGTTATGGAGGAGTCTTCAAATGATAAACCTTAAGCATGGAAGAAGTTTTGTTGCAAAGGAAGCCCTTCAAGAATTGATGTCCTACAAGGTTTGTTAAAAACAATTCAATATATGTCTTAAACTACACGTTGTGTTATGAAGTTCTCTTCACAAAAAAGGTATGTTCATTCTCTTTTGAAATTTTCTTTACATTACTGACATCACTCTATCTATGGTTTTGAATCTTAAAGACTCTTGTTAGGGTGATTAATAATTAGATTAAATCTACCCTCATCACTCTATCATTTTGATCATTCTTGTGAAACCCTAACCTTTAGAGTTCACTAGAAAACCCTAGCCTCTTGTTGCTAAAGGTATATGAAACCCGAGTCTGCTTAGGGTTGTTGATGAAGTCTAGAAATCCTATTCTTTTGATGTTTAGGGTTTGGGTATTGTTATGATAGAAACCTTAGTTCTTTAGGGTTTGTTGTTAATGTCTAAAGTTATGTATTAAAACCTTAAATATATAGGGTTTGGTGAATTAGGGTTTAGGAACAAAACCCATGTAATATTTATAGTAACATTCTAGGAATGAAACCCTAGATGTATTTTCGTTCGAACAAAACCCTAGCCTGGAGAAAATTGTTGTATATCTAACTTCGATGTATTAATGAGAAATGCTAGTGCATGAAACCCTAGATATGTATATGAGAGTATGCTAACTTAATTGTTGATGCTCATGTTTTAGTTTGTAAAATCTAGGGTTTGTAACAATACTCTAGTAGAAATTGATATTCTAGTATATGATGATATTGTGTTCAATATGATTTAGTTTTAATGATAAAATCTAGGGTTTGCAACACACCTTAGTAGAGTTTGTCATTTAATTTTAAAAGTATATTGTTAAAACCTTAGATGTATAGTAAGATTGAATCGTTGATATCTAAGGCTTAGTGTCTCAAAGATGGAGTCTAGGGTTTATGACTAAACCCTAGCAAGAAGTTGAAACTTGGAAGATAAAATATATGACCCTTGCTAATTATGAACTTAACTAGGTTTAGATGCTTCCATTATAATAACATGATTTTGATATAGTTAACTTCATACTTTTGTTTGTTTGTATTTGGTTGTACTTTCTATTGAAGTTTTGCAGGTACATAATCTTCAAGATGATGAAGATGCTTGTATGATAATAATAAGCATGATGAATGATGATGATCAAGATGAAGCCGTGAAAGGTTCTCCAATGTTATAGAAGAAGAAAGTGGTTGATCTCCCCAAGTTAAGAGGGAGCCTAGATAGAAGAAAGGGTATATCTCCCCAGTTGAGAGGGACGGCATATTATGACAGTGAATACCTTGAAGAAAGCAATAGTATTATAGATGAATGTTCATGTTTCATAAAGTTGCAAACAAAAGACTTGAGAAGATCTGAGGATGTATTTGGTGCTACTAAAGAAATGAAAGAAGAAGAAATCTTCCGAAAAATTGTAATTTGATGATGAAAGTAGCATCAAAATGATTGAGGACCCCAAAGGTTTGTGTTTACTTATATTTGAAAGTTTATTACTGATTGGGGTTGCGATTGTGCAGGATATCTTCGTAAAAAGGTTGAACACTCTGGAAGTATGCTTGGACAAATGAATATATCTGATTTAGTTAATAGGGAGAGATGAAGCATCTAATGGCAAGATGCTTGCAAGGACATCAGATCGGCCTATGTGTTGATGTCTAGATCCCGAGGAGGGAGGGTAGCATTGGTCATGGAGCTCTGACTTTGGATATGCAACTAGATCCCTGGGTTGGTGGTAGAGCTTAAAATCCTGATGGTACCTAGAGTGGTTAAAGCTTGAGTCCCCTTAGTCCCACCCGGATAGAATACCCTGGTCAGGTATCTAGTTCGCAACACTGAGTGTGCTAGAACTCTTGTAGTTTATTTCATTTTGAAATCTTCCATGTACTCTTCTATGTATGTAATTCTGAATACCTCCCTAGTTAATTTTGGTCTTCATAATTGTACTTGTCAAAAGAAATTTTATTATTAAAAAAATGACTTATTAAAGCATGGGTTTCATGCTTGGGTCAATGTTTTCTAGGTCAAAGCCTGTTGAAAAGTGTAACTAGGTTTGATCTTCATGACATGTGTAATTGTGATTTTATGTAATTGATGAAAATAAAAAAAAAAAAATATTATTGCAATACTTGTTTCATGGGTTTTATGAGAAAAGAATTTTATTTTTAGTGATGACTCCCATTATGAGCCTTTAGGATTTGTCATCTAGTCATAAAATTCAATTTGAGTCTATGTCATGTATAAAGGACCCTTCTTGGGCATGTTACATTTCATATGAGTCACTAAATAAGTATGAAAGCCCTCCAAGACAAGCACAAGACATCTCTCCAAAGGACCTATCAACTCACATATACCCATGTTAGCTCATTATGATGGGAAATAACTATAAATAGGCAGCTCAGCCTCATTTATGAAGGTAGATTTTAGTGAAGCTTTCAGTCATGATCTGTGGTTGACAGAAGTGTGACAAAGGGAGATAGAAGCCTCTCATCAAGCGAAGAACAAAGGAGAATTCGAGCTATTTGTGGCACTGCTTTTGGGTACTTTTCTTAGCACGTGTATCATGTGTCAAAGGTTCTGCAGTAGGGTTTCTTAGTCAACAAAGGAGCCAATAAAGGAGTCTCTATATCAACATACATCCTAGCTGAGGTCACAAGAGAAGTCTCCTAGTCAAGCGAAGAAGGAAGATATCTCAAAACAGCTCACACATGAGAATTGCAAGGGTATAGACAAACCAAGAATTGCAAATTTGTGGATAAGACCAAAATTGCAGAAGTGCAGACAGTTTGACTTGCGTTGACCATAGAAGAAGGAAAGAGCTGCAAGTTTGTTTCAAGAAGGATTTCATCAAGAAAGGTTTGTGACTTGGTCTTGGAGTGGCAAATAGGTCAAGGGTCTTGGTCTTGGTATTCGTCAATTGAAGTCTCTATAAGAAGAAGAATTTGTTCGGGTTTTCCTCTCAAGCCGAAGAGGCTTTGGCCCTGGATGATAGGCTACATTTAGTATCTCTTGTCTCTTTATGTTTATGCATTGGTAGTTGTTTGATGAAGAGGAACACTATAATAACATAAGTAAAAGAAGATCCTAATCTAAGAAGTAAAAAGCATTCACAAGCAGTTATCTAAGAAGAGAAATCACCTAATACTTGATGCCCTAGAGCTAAGGTGACAAAGTCAAGGAAGGGCATCTTATCAAGAGACACAAAGGGACACTCAAAGATCAAATCTCGAGGAAGGCATCAAAGCGAAGATCATTAAGTCAAGAACTACAAAAGAAAACATCATCAGGGAGTCATTATTGATCTTCATCAACAAGACTTCACCATCAAAAGGAATCTCCCTCTCTATGAGATCAAGGATCATTATTGAAGAAAACTATCTTCATCAAAGAGAGGTTTTCTATTCTCTATATCATCATCAACATCTAGGAAGAAGCAAGGAGAAAGAGCATCCTATCAAGTAAGTATATTTATGTCCACATCTGAATCTGTCAAAATATATTTTTGCAAGGAAAGCAACAAATTGGTTGGGGCTTCAAATTATCTTGCATGGAAGAAAAGGACAGATCTGAATCTCATTAAAAAAGAGGTTATGGAACATGTCAAAGGATCTATCACTAAACCAAGAAAGGAAGATGCTCAAGCTCTTGCCAAGCATATGAAAGGGGAAGTTAGAGCTCAAAGGATTCTCATCGAATCCATCAAGGATCCCCTCATCCCATATGTATCTAAACTCGAAACATCAAAATAAATCTATGACAAACTAGTAGAGTTGTATTCCGTAAGCATTACTAGAGAAGTCATCTCATTAAGGCAAGAACTCTATAAGCTGAATATGTCAAGGGAAGATGGAATAGCCTCATACTTTATGAGGATATCTGAAATCCAGGATCAACTACAAGATCTGGGACAAGTCATGTCTGATAAAGAAATGACTACAATGGTATTAAATGCACTACCGAAGGAGTGGGGTAATTTCACTTCAAGTATTTATGGGAAGAAAGAAGCTACTCCAATCCAAGATCTATGGTCACTGTGCAAGATTGAAGAATCTAGACTAAAGGCCAAATCTAATGTGGGAGCAGGTGAGCAAAGTCAAGCTTATGCTATAATGAAAAAAAGAAAGGGAAAATTTGGAAAGTTTTGTTCTTGGAAAAAGAAAAGGGGCATGTCTAAAATTCAATGCTATGGGTGTCAAGAATATGGGCACTACAAAAGAGATTGTCCTAAGATCAAGAAGGACAATAACAAAAGAGGAAGAGAAGAAGCCCATATCACCGAAGAAGTGGAGGAAGTTGAAAAGAAGAAATCCAAGAATGAGGAAGTAAGAGATCTCTATTATGATTGAGATAGTCTTCCTCACCTAAGTTCTTCTCAAGTTCCTAAGTCTTCTATTGTAAGATATGGCTATCATTATTCACTAAGAAAAATGATGGGATGCATCATGGCATCATAGAAGCATTGAAAACAAGAGCTCGAGACATCATCATAGAGAAGCATGAAAGATGGTTAGAATCTATGGAAGTCAAGGATATAGCTTTTGGTAATCTCATTAAAACATAAGTGGCAAGGTCATCTAAGACAAGGTTCATAATACATCTGTCAAAAGGAAACATATGCTAATGGGGATACTTTAGATTCTCAAGATTCTTTGATGGAACCTTCATTGAAAGATTCAGCGATCATGAGGGGAAGCAATTGTTTCATCAAGAATTCCAAACTTGTGGAATTCATGGAATGATGGTATGATGACATAAAAGAAGAAAGAGCAATGGATTGAAGCTTTTTCAATCAAGGGAGCTACTACAGGAACTCTGGATGACCCAAAGGAAAATGACGCATGTATGCTTATATTCAATATTAAAGAGTCATGTCATATGGTTGTAGGTATCATGGACCAACACTCTAACTTGAAAGCATGATCAAAAGAAAAAGGATCTCCTCCTCTGAAAGGATGCAAGAAGTGATGAGTCACTCATTGTCTAGATTAAATCAACCTAATGTGTCCTCATATGTAATATAAAGTGGTTGACAACAACTAGAGAAATTCGATTAGAAACTCCTGGGAATGAACTATGTGAAGAAAGAAAAGAAGGGATTGTGGAATATGAAACCATGGTAAAGGCAATCAACATATAAAAGACCAGGAAGATTTTACTAGGATATCTCCATGAAAGATACGAAGACTCTGCTGGAGTTTGGAAAAGAAAGAGACCCTTGACAATATATATCTTTGGGAGATGTGTCGATATGTATGCAAGATGTTGACACAAACTAGTAGATGTCATGATGAAAGACCATCACAAAGGTAATGTTGATTTTAATGTTCAATCATTTATTTTTGAACAAATATCTGGATGGGTTTATGCAAGGATGCCGAGGGAAGATCTATGGATGTCTTCCACCATCGATGCACATGTAATAGGATGAAAGATCCTTAACATGGCATGAAGAAAGAAGCATGGCATGAAGGAAGGCCATATATGGACTGATGGATCACTTTCTGATGATGACATGGCTGACTCATGGATGAAAGTGATGGATGGTCAGTGCCCTATGCAAAAGTCCCAAATATGAAGAATCCTAAACAACGAAAAGAAGTTCATGACATCGTGAGGAGGATTCCTTCAAGCAGCTAATTGTCCCATCATCTTCACCTGAGGAGTTGTTGTAGGTCACTCATTAAGAGGCAGCCTAGAAACAAGTTTCTCACTTGGACAAAACTTGGAAATTCCTAAGCCAACGGGAGCTTAGGTACATTCCTTCCGTAGGAATGAGTACATTCCTTTATTGGAATAGATAAGTCCTCCATAATTAAGAGGGAGAGATAGACACATCATTCTTGTCTTCACTTGGGAAGACAAAATGGAGGATTGGGTAAACATCTGGCATTCTATACTCTTTAAGGATGAGTTAGGGCATCCAAGATAAGAGTAGTCATAGAGGAGCGATATTCTTTTAGGACTAGGAATCTAAGATAAGAATAGTCCTCGTGGAACACACCCCGAGAACCTGAGTGGGGTATGTTCCAAGAGAGACAATGATGATGGTGTCTATACATCATTAGTCTCACCAGCATTGAGCTCAGATCTCATGGAGAGATAAAGCTATTAGTCAAGGCTTTGCTATGTTACAATGTTGGTTGATATTTTTCGCATGTCAACTATTGCATGATGCATGGATGCCTGTTCTGGTGGTTTCAAGGGGTTATCTCTATGTGAATGAGTTGGTCTAACCATGTAAACATCAGTTGCACTCATTCCCAAGGTTTTAAGCATTGTCGCATAGGTGTTGTCACAGTCGTCATAAAGTGTATCTTAAGTGTCGCACTTGTCGTAAAGTTGTCACACGGAGGGAAATGCTTTGTTCATGTGTCATGGATGGTCTATGTTGATTGTGTCATCAAGTATTCTAAGTGTGCGATCACAATCGAAGTCTTGTCACTGTCCACATCAATCTCACACTTAGCCATTTCTGAAAAAGGCTTCCCGACTAAGAAACCAAAATTCACCCAGCCTCCCTAAACTGCACATTGCGCAATTTCAATACTCTAGCTGTGAACTTCCCCTTTGGCACTGCGCAATGCACAGTTCCCGCCTCCCATGACTGCTGCACTGCGCAGGTTTTGTGCTCAAGCTCTGACCTTGACCTCCAAAATCGCGCAATCCTTTCTCCCAGCCTGGCCCTAATTGAGAAATCACAAGGCACAAGCTCATTCCCTTAGCTTATGAAATGGCAGTTGCACAATAGCCCAACCTCCCTTGTCTCCCCGAACTGCACAGTGTGTTCACTCAATGTCCATCCCCTGAGCCTGCCCCTCTGGCTCCAAGAACTACATAGTTTTCTCCCTCAGTCCAGCCTGGACTGCACACTGCGCAGTCTCAAGGCTCAAGCCTTAGCCCTGAGCTCTTGAACTACACAATTGCGCACTCACTTGGGCTCATCTGTCCTCCAAAAATGCGCAATAGGCTAATCCAGTGCCTATCCCCTCAGCTTGTTACCTTGATCTCCCAAAGTGCGTAGTTTTCTTCCTCATCCCAACCTGAACTGTGCATTGCGCAGTCTCAAGGCTCAAGCTTCATCCTTGATTGCCTGAGTTGCACAATTGCACAGTTACTGAGCCTCTTTTCTAGCCTGTCGCTCAGTTTCGGCTCAACGAGTGGATCAATGTGCACCATCTTAGACTAGGGGTTTATTGGACTGATGTCGTCCTGTCATGAGTAAATTGCAGATATACAAACTCTATCATGCTATGGCAAGATAATGAAGAAGAAGATGGAGAAGGAGAACATGCTAGAAGACACATATGGAACTTAAGAGATAAGATGATCAGCAAGCAAGAAGATGAAGGAACATCAAACTCTAACAGAAGATCAAGATCAAGATCACATGGAAGACTCCTCATCTTCAAGTCATAAGGAGGAGGAAGAAGAAGAACATGTACCATTTGTTCAAGAAGACAAAAAGAAAGAAGCAACAAGAAGGACAACTTGGCATTGTCACATCATCATGCAGTCCATGTCATCAATGTCATGCCATGTCCTGTCACAAGTCATCATATGCCACATCATTATTGTCGATTATGTAATTAACTATTCGAAATGTATTGTAAAGTGGAAGTCCAAAGGACACACATGGAATACGGAGAGTCATGTATGTCGGAAAGTCATAGGAAGTCAAACAATCATGAGGGTAGTCAAAGAGTCACAAGGAGGGTGAAGCATCACCCCTTGGTTATATATACACCCTCATTGTATGAGCAAAGGACTTTTTCACCTTGGCTCCTCCTGCAAGGCATCAAAGAGATAAGCTAGTTCTTTTGAGGAGCAAGGAGTGGCTCCAACGCTCCACTATTGGAGCTAGTGGTGTTCATTGTATACATGTGTCTTGGAACTTTTACTTAATATGAGAAGCCCTATGGGCCAGCACGTTCTTCATGCATGGATTATGGATATTTGTAAGACTATTCTGTGAATGTTTGTAATTCATGTTTGCTTTCATCTGTGCTAAAGTAGTTGAACTATTTTAGTTATTTTGGTACTTATCATATTGAGAATGTGTTGTAATTGCTATTATCATTGTTGCATCCTCGTGGACTATTCCGTTGGATATTAGACAAATCTTCCTCGTTATATTGGTTTCAATGACTGTCGCATCTCTATGGACTATTTCACTTGATGTTGTACGAACCCTTCTTGTTCATGTGTGTCTCTACTAGGGTGGTACTACTACCTCTCTCTTAGAGGCTCACTTTTCCTCCCCTCCGCAGTGAAAGAACTTTGACACATATACGATCAAACACTCACCAGGCACACCCCCTTGCTTTTCGAAGACACCACACGTTCCGCTCTCTTGCTGACAGTTAAAGCCAAGGCAAATCTATAAGAATACATGTCAACCAGACTGATATTCCGGATGAGGCTCCTACTCCAAACGGTGTGAGGTCAACACCCCCCCCTGAGGAATCGACAAATATCATTGAGACCAATTCGGCGGTGTCGAATCATACATCAATGCACACGTCCTCAAAAAACTAGAGGAAACAGCTCCATATAGTTCTAGGGCAAGACACCCTCGGACCATTTGATTACCTCCCAGTAACATAGGAGTGGCCAGATATCTATTCAAAGTTTCTTTCTTTTGACCTCATATGCTCAGAGTATCCTTTGCTCATCCATGCCCCGCATGATCATATAGCTGATGCCACCTTTGGTTCCAAAGGACTTCAACAGCAAGCTAGTGCCCAATTCACCTCCCTCATCATCGGTCATCAAACTAAGGAGCCCTTGACATCTTTAGCTCCATTGCCAGATCTTCCTGTCTCACTCATCTTTCATGGAGGGTTATGGATTATTTTGTATCCTGCCATCGTATTTTATATTTTATATGCATGTCGCAGCAACAATATTGCTTGTTTCTTTCTTTCTTTATGTTATTTTCAGTATTTTCTAGGAGCTGCACTTGCACTCCCACATCGTATTCATACTAATTGTACTCTTGTTCAGTCCCATTGACCTACTTTTGTGGTCATTTGTTGGACATTGATAAGATTGTCTTCTCTTATAGAAAATATTCAGTTTGAATGTATTTTCTTCATATTTTACACTCAAAACATCAAAAGTTAAAAATATTTGAGGATGGTAGAGACCTATCTATCAATAATTCATGGCGGGCCCATCTTCATCAATAATGCAGAGGTATAGTTGAAATGAGTATATTGAAAAGCTTTAAAATAAAATGTTTGAATGAAGACCTTCAAAATTTGCACCTCTCCTACTATGTCTATGACACTGGATTTACAGAAACTTCAGCTCATGTGATATAGAATATATGCAGTTTGTAAACAGTTTTAGCATACCAGCAATATTCAAAAATATTAAGCCAAGAGAAGGCATATTCATCCCTGATACATGGTGGATGCATGTTCATCAATAACACGTACATAGGAATAGTTGAAAGTTATATTGAAATGGTTTGCCTAATATCTATACTAGCTTTAAAGTTAAAATGAAATGCTTGAACGGAGTACGTTTAAAATGGAATTTGAGCTACCCCACAGTATGTTTCTACTGTTTAGACCACCTCTGATTTTAGGAATTTGCAAAATGACAGCCATTTCCTAAAATAAAAAGAAACATTAGAACATCTCTCCAGGATCTGAGAACTTTACCTGACAGAGAAGATCAAATATTGGTCTGTCACTTTCAGAAAAGTTCTTGAGAAAGTGAACAATATAAGATGTAAGATTGATCTGTAAAACAAATAAGAAAAAGTAAATAATTTATACGCAGAAAATCCATGTATCCCACAATATTTATACCTCTATCAATAATTATATATCTAAGTGATCTTTGTAAAATTGTAATTCTACCTCATTCAGAGGATCTCCTGCTGTTAAAGGATCATCCTGGTAACCATCATCTTCAACCTAAGAATTTAACAGAATTGATCAGGAAAGAAATTTTCTCTTTCACACAATTTCCAAATGTTTAATCTTAGTGTATAAAACAAAGCTGCAAATAGCCCAAGGGATTAGCTCAATCAACTGTTGCCAATGTTGTTAGGCATTTGGCAAGTTTTGTGCTGACAAGTGCCTGGTTTGAATCCCTGTAGGTGGGAGACGCCAATCTATGCTGACAGGTTTACTACGGATCTCATCATTGAATGTAAGGAAGCATCCCTTAGGTTTGCCCACAAAGTTTGGCTAGGAAAAGGAAACAAAGCTGCAAAATAAATGGCATACCTCCTCATTTAACATATGCTTCATAGCATCAATATCTTTAAGTGTGGGTCTTGCATTCGATGTCGCGTTCACGAAATGCATAACATCAGTGTCCTCTTCTTCATCTTGCAGATCCTCCCATTCATCATCCTAAAACACGAGGATAATGAGAAAGGCCAACCAATCTCTTCTTATCATTTAAACTTTTAATCAAAGAAACACTACAGGGCTTGCAAACAGCAATAATTTCTTGCACCTCATCATCTAAAACCATGTTTTGCTCCTGCATCTCAATCAGCATCTCTGCAAGCAAAGAAAGTATCTGGAACAGGAACCAAAATAACCAATCAGCATCTCCACAAGCAAAGAAGTATCTGGAACAGCAAGCTAGGCAACTAACAGATTCATTCAACTTAATTCTGAATGCAACCATAAAGCTTATTCTACAGAACAGATCAAGAAGCACAAACAAGAGGATATATTTCTCCCCAAACAACACAGGGCTAAATTACACACTCACAAAACAGCTCATTAAGCAATGTTATCAACAATATTAGCTTGCACTATATTTGAAATTCAAGAGATGGATCAGTAAAAATACTAAAATATATCAGCTAAATGCATAAAAGAAAGAATACCTTTGCAGGCAGAGACATCAGTGTCCATTGATCTGGAGCCAGCTTAGACTTTGACCGAGTAACTATGCCACTTGTACTTGACTAAAAATAAGGAGAGACTTAAATTTTGCTCAGAGAACGTTTATAATAACCATATAGATCAATAGAAAACAAACAATACCTTAATGAGATGACCTTGGCAATAGACCTTTACCAATTCTGGATGTCGTGAGGCCAAGAGTAGACACAAAGCAGTGATCGTGACCTTGATTTGGTAAGCACCATGAATATCCCCTACAGCAAAAAGCACAATAAAAAGTAAATCAACATTTTATGCAAGAAAAGCAATACAAAAAGCACTAAAGATTTATCAGAAAACCTCTACTATGATGCAAGCATCAAACTAAAAGCTAATATCAAACCCTACAAAATTATAAACCACAACCCTAGCCAAATTTCAATCCTTGTTGTATGCACTTACTAACTTAAGCCATAGTCAGGATGAGCCAAAAATTTTGAGATCACTGCTCAGGGGAGCAGCCTATTGAAAGCTTGTCACTAAATAAGGCAGACGGTCATTTCAGGAACAAACCATTTCAACAAACAGAAAAAGCAAGTGCATTCTAAAGAAATTAAGACAGATTTAAGGTAGGTCAACATTTTATTGCTCCAAAAGATGATGGGCATCTGAAACCCACAAAAATTATAATAGGTTATTGATGTCATTGGTTGTCGTGCTGTGAATAATATATATATATATATATATATATATATATATATATATATATATATATATATTTAAACCATGGTGATACAGTAACTCGTTGGAGTAATCTAGGTGAGGCCCAAGATCAAACCTGGCTGCTGCCACTATAACACCAAGAGTATATCCAACAACCCATAAGCCAGATATAGCGGGAATTTATGACGTAGCAAAAGCTGAGACTCCACGAGGGTGTGGGCTGGTGGGGGGGCCTACACTTTGAGCCTTATCACAATGGGCCAAAGATGTCCCCCTGTTGAATTTGAAACCAAGTGAAGGGGATAACATCCCAATGTACCAACCACTCAGTCTTCCCACAAGAAGATGACACAAATGGGCCAATTACATAGATAGTATATAGGACTATATACTAATATAGTCCAATTACACTATATAGTACCATCTTCATATAATGCATAGAGATATAGTTGAAATGAGTATATTGAAAAGCTTTCCCACTATATATAGTATATACAAGTATTCAGGTTAAAATAAAATGTTTGAATAAAGACCTTCAGAATTTGCACCTGTCCTACTATGATATCTATGACATTGATTTTACAGAAACTTTGGTGCATGTGATATATGTTAGAATTCCACGCACCCTAGGTCTGGTCTATGCCTTAGCTAGGAAACATAAACATACTAGCAGTGCCTAACTTTAAACTTTTACACAGCGAAATATACCAGCAATCAGATCAATGATATTACACAAAAATTAATGCCCGAAACTTGTTCCTTATCAGTCCAATAATAAAAAAATTCACAAGGCTCCGTACTAGGGATAATGGCCCTTTACATACTAGTACAATGCCAAATTATCAGGTCAATCTTTTGACCAAAACTCCTAGGGCTAAGGCTTTTTCCTCTAAGCCTTTCCTGCCCAAACAAATACACCTACAACACTCTAAATACACAATTGCGGCAACTAGGGCATCTACCAACCCTCCTTAATTCACTCAAAAACTAATCTACTTGCCTTGCAAGCTGATTTAACTTTGTTGTAGCCTTCAGCCATTACTTTAGCACACTCAACAACTCCCAAGCCCTCGGCCAGCTTGTTCTAGGTTGCAGCTTGCCCTAACAAGCCTACCTTAGCCCTCCTAGGACTATGGCACCCTAGTGTTGATTTTTCAAGTATCCTCTAAACTAATAATTACTTATGATTTTTCTTAAGTTAATATTTCTTGCATTCATATTCATCATAAAGCAATTACACAAAGGATCTCAACAATAAATAAATAAAATGTAAGTAGGATCACAAAGAGACAGCCAAACAAGAACACAAATATTTACCCTGGGAAAACCCAACAACCTTTTCCTTAGAGAAATTCTTTAGTTTCAGAGGCGCACCAGATCTTCTAGTCATTCATAAGGTCAAACTGACCACCAAAGAGACTTGGTCAAACCTGGTCCAACTCGTTCATGGTCAAGTCATAAATTTACACACTGATCTCGGTTTGCTGCTGCCTTGTTATGCCTCAGAAATTCAGTCTAGTAGAGATAACAGTTTCAGTCTGCCTCAGCTCGATCGACCTTAGCATCACCTTAGTCTGTCTCAGATACAATTCGGCATGCCTTAGAACAGCTCGGTCTTCCTCAGATTAGTTCGCTGCGCTCCAGAATAATTTGTCCAACACTTTGCCTTAGATTTCACTACCTCAAATTCATTTTTTTCTTCTTGCCTTGTACTCGGCTTGGTCTCTGCCTCATAAGGTCTGAATTTCCTTGAACTGAAGATCCAAATTGGTGTCCAAATGGTGGAGGATAAGTGTCTTTATATAGACTTCTGGCTATCTGAATGGGTGTCTCCATGACAGGGTCGACTTGACTAGGAGGACCAACTTGGATTTCTTGGAGCCAAAAATTCTAAATTCAAAAATTCAGATTTTTCACTTTTGTAAACGACATGAAGAACATGCCTTTAGAATTTATCTTTTGACAATAGCATGAAGAACATGCTTTACAAATATATCAATGACTAAAATATTAATTATTAAAACCGACCATAGCTACAAATTTCTACATTCCCTCTTAGCTTGGGAGGTATTCATAATGACTATCTAGATCCTCTCATGTTGGCAAATTTCTCTAAGAACAGGTTATAACAAATCCGATTACCATAATTTGGTCAACAATTGTGATACACTGTAAAACAAGTTACCATAATCTCGTCAACAACCGTGACACATGGTAAGTCAATAGCATCAATCAATTACCATAATCTGGTCAAACAACTTTGACCCATGGTACTCAACAACATCAACAAATTACCATACTTCAGGTCATCACCTCCGACCTATGGTATATCCTCACCATAATCTTAGTCGACACTGTTAAAATTTGGCAGCTCAAGGACGAATTTCTCCTAGAAGAATTCATATCTTTCAGTTCTGTTTGAACCACCTATAGTAAAATTTCATTTCTGACAATTTTAATATGACTTCCCAAAAATAATAAGTGACATCTCAATTTGGAAGTGACTTTCCAAAAATAAAAAGTCATGTCTAAATGGTCAAGGATGATATCGACATATGGAACCCACTTTAAAATCAAATCAATCATGATTATACAAGTCAAGAATTAATATTTTTATCCTTACAAGTATTATTATTTTTTTTTTGTAAGCTGAGGTGGGACTCTCCGATTTACATGTCCATTATGTACCCCTCTACGGGGGAAGGGTAGCCTAAGATTTGAACCCAAGACTTTCGGTTCGGTGAGACTTCATTTCCACGGCCCTTGCCGCTTGAGCTACCCCATGTGGACAAGTATTATTATTATTATGATACTATTATTTATAAAATTTTCTAAAGCCATTTACCTTCAATGAATTAATAAAAACAAATTATCTCATGGAATAAGTAAATTAAATTGAGAATCTCTTACTTGGCAAATTGAAGTTCTCTCTTGGAATACAACAGTAACTCACACTTAAGATAATGTAAATCTCCCTCACTGATTCAATGTATGGCAAAAATGTAACTCATTAAATGCACTAGTAACTCCCTCTTTCAATTCGATTTGTAACTCTCACTAAATATTCTCTCATGTTTAAGTGTAACTCTCTTTCTCCCTAATTTGAATTGTAACTCTTTAAGACAAGTGTACCTCTCTCTCTATTATTGGAATGAGTTGCACTTCTCAAGGAACTCCTCCCTCATGGAATTCGATTCTCCTATTATTGGCTCAAGGCATGAATTCATTTTGTAACTCCTCTCCTTTATCATCTATTTTAAGCAAGAGCAAGTGAGAGTTGAGAGGAACATGTTCATTATAAAAAAGGAGAGCAAGTGTTGAGTGTGTGCAAGAGAAGTGTGAGAACTAGTGAAGACCAAGAGCAAGGGAAGAGTTGGAGCAAGTGTTAAGGACATGATCTGATCAAGAGGAGGAGGATATCTTCAAGCAAAGAGCAAGTACACTTCGTTTGCAAGTTGATCAAACATTGGTGACTCTATTCATTCTCTCTCTCTCTCTCTCTCTCTCTCTCTCTCTTTGTACTCCGCTGAACAATTGAAGAAAAATGATAGAAGAAGAATCATTTGGGTTTTCCCCCTTAAGGGGGTTTCCCCTGGTCATTGGACCAAAATCTCAGTGTCTCATATTTGTGTTTGACTGTCCTCATATGATCTTTAATTTTATGTTCTACCTACAATTGTTGATCTAAAAGTTTTGAGGAAGAAATTTGCATTCAAAGTATTGCAACAACATAGAAAATTCAGTTTTCTGTGAAGTACATTCAGTTTTCTGCAAAGTACATTCAACTTTCTGCAAAGTACATTCAATTCCATTTAGTTTTCAGCAAACTGCATTCATTTTGTTGCAAAGTACATTCGATCTTCTGCATAGAACTTTCAAGTTTAAGCAAATAATTTTTAAATTTCCGCATAGAACTTTCAAACTTTAACATGGTATTAGAGCTTTGGTGAATCAAAGTCCAAGGAGACCATAGATCACCTAAAGAGGACCCACTTGTTGCCACAGTTTTTTTATCAAGATGACTTCGTCCTACTTCAAGGTAGAGGAGAAGCTAAATGATCCTTCAAACTTTGGTCCATGGAAAGCAAGGCTAGATATCACTCTCGAAAAATACGAAGTTTTGGAGTTATGTTGAAGGCACAATAGCTGATCTGCCAGAGAATTCAAGTGTTGCTGTCGAATCCAAAAATAAAAAGGGTGAAATCAAAAATAGAAAAATTATTCTTGATTCTCTTAGTGATCATCTCATTACTTATGTTTCTGGTTTGAAGAAAGCTAAAAAAATGTATGACAAATTAATTGGCGTGTTTGCAATTAGTAACTTGAACCAAATTTTTGCCTTGAAGAATCAATTGAAGGACATCAAGATGAACAGAGGAGAGTCGGTTCAAGCATACTTCCTGAGAATGACCAAAAGCAGAAATCAACTGTCAACAATTGCTAAAGTTGTTGTGAAAATTCCTTAAACCCGGGAATCGCTACTGCAACAACTGATGATATTTCTCTTACTTGTTAGATTTACATAAACAAGCTATTTGTAGTTTCCTATGGCAAACATCAAAATACATACACTACAGCCTACACCATTTAAATAATATGTCGAAACAAGAAATTGAACAATAGAGAAAGATACAACACAAATGACATAGTTGTTTTTGGACAAATGTCCCTGGAAAAAAACAATGCGGGAAAACCAGTGCGGCAGATATGAAGGTTTTTATTATTAAGCTGAAGTAATTCTGAATACAACTTTTGGATGCCTTCCTGGCAATCCAGTTATAGGTAATATCACTTGGCAAAAGAAATTAGTGAGATTACCTCACTCTACACTGCAAGTACCGGTTGATCCGACAGCTGAACTAATGAGTCCCCAGCTACTTCTACACTGCTCCTGCGTGGGCCTTGCATCAGCTTCTAAGGCACTGCGTCAACTCTATTGGGAATCGATTTTCCCTCTGGAGCTGATTCCAGCCCTCCCAGCTCAAAATATCCAGCTCCCCAACGAATTTCAGACTTCTTTGTAGGAGGCCCTGTGCTGCTCTACGTGGGCCCTACGTGAGCCCTTCCTGGCTCTGTGTCACCCTCTCTGGCCTCTACATTACCTCCTTTGTGTGTCTCTCTGCCTCTCTGTTGAGTATCCTTGACTCCGGAGAAGATCCTCCAGCCAAAACTCCCTCCGCCCCTCTCTACGTGATCACTACAAATCACTGCGTTTCCTCTAGCTTCAGCGATTTGATCTGACTGATCAACTCTCTGTGTGTCTTCCAAATGACCCTCAAGCTTCCTTAAATAATCTTCTTGTTGACATTCAACAGCCCAGATTAGAAGTTAATCAAGGGCTAAGATCATTTCTATTTGATCCTCGTCTTCTTCTAAAAGTTACACGCACAGTTTATATTAATACCTTTTAATTATTTTATTTTCCTAAGTTTAGACTTAGGGTCCCATTAAAAATAATTAATTATTTTAATAAAACCATCTCTCGGTGGAATTTCCCAAAACGCTTTCTGGGTTCTTTGGAATACATGTGCCTAAGCCTCCCTGCAAAATTTGAGACTTAGAGCACATCCGATACTACCAGAAATCAACACTCCCTCTTAACGAGGAATGTGCTCTAGCAATGCAACTTGCTAAAGCATTACTCTGTTATGTAACATCTCCCTCTGTGCTGCTGATGTCTAACATGCTGTCCAACAACCACTGCACAAATGTTGCATCTGTACTATTGTTGACCCTGCCACTGTCAACACTACATCTGTACTACAACACCCTCTGAATTTTTACATCCGTGTTGTTGTTGGCACTGCCACTACCAACTGCCCCTGCACTGTAACCTGTTGTTGTTGCTACATCAGCAACGGAAAAACATCCCAAAATTATTGAACTAATTGTGTTGAATATGAGACCATGTGAATGCTAGAGCCTGATTGATTGTTAATTTTAGGTATGTTCTATGCTAGAGCAATTTATTTCAATTTCTTTTCCACATTAGCAATCACATCAGCATAAAGTAAACTGCAGATAGAACATAAATATAAATTGCAGAAGACAAGTGAAGACAAGAGGACACAAGATGTGGCGCTAGCCAAGGACAAACCCCAATGAGGGGAAACCCTTAATCAATTATTCTTTTATGTTCTTCAAAGTTCCGCAGGGAAAGTGAGAGAGATAGTACATAGAAGTCAATCACTTTGACATTTGATATCGGCATGAGATCAGTTGAAGACATATTGCTTCAAATGATTCTCTATGGTGACTCGTTCACCTATCATAGTGTTGCATCTCGTCTATTTGTTGCACATTACCATGTGACACCTTGTTGTACTGTCACGTGTTGAACCTTGATGACTGAGCTACTCTCATCTTCATGCTGCTCATCATGCTGCATCTTCCATGGTCTTATTCATCATCAAGCTGCCCATGCTCATGATCTCATTCATTATTATGCTGCCCATGCCCATATCATCATGCATCATTATGCTGCCCATGCTCATATCATCATGTTGTTTATTATGCTGCCCATGATCTCATACATCATGTTACCTTCATTCAGAGATAGATGCTCTGGTTGTTTCGGCAGTTCCCAGTAGTTCTGGCTTTTCCGGCAGTTCCGGCTTTTCCGGTATTTCCAGCCTTTCCGACTTTTCTGGTATTTTCGACGTTTCCGGCTTTTCCGGCTTTTCTAGCAGTTCCGACTTTTCCATCTTTTCCGACTTTTCTAGCTTTTCTGGTATTTCCGGCTTTTCCCATTTTCCGACATTTCCGGCTTTTCCAGCGATTCCAACAATTCCAGTTTTTCCGGCTTTTCTGGCTTTTCCGGTATTTTCGGCGTTTCCGCCTTTTCCCGCGTTTCCGGCTTTTCCGGCAGTTCCGGCTTTTCCGACTTTTCTTTAGGATCTCTCCTCCTACTAAAACCCAAAGACAAGTAGAGAGAGGAAGAGATCCAAGTGTGTGTAGAAATGACTTGAAGTCCTCTTCTATTTATACTAAAATGTAGAGGTTGAATAGACATGACTGTTGGGCTTCTGAGCCTACATAAGTCGCTGGCCGACTTAACAATTTGTCCATAACATAAATAAATTCATAACTGCATAAATACTTATCGGAATCGGATGATCTTTAGATCAATCCTACACCTCTCAATGAGAGGGATCCAATAAAAATATCAACTGCCATAAATAATATGACCCACATGGAGTTTGGCCCTATTTGCCAATTTTAACACTCCCTCACAACTAGGGATAACTTCATCCATTGATCCATATGTCCAATTGTACTATCTATGCTATCAGTGCCCTGCATTGCTCTGCTCAGCTCTGCTGGCTCTGCTCTACTCTGCTTTCTCTGCTCTGCTCTACTCAACTCTGTTGGCTCTGCTGGCTCTACTCAGCTCTGCCCTGCTCTGCTCATCTTTGTTGGCTCTGCTCTGCTCTGCTCATCTCTGGTTGCTCTGCTCATCTCTGGTGGCTCTGCTCTGCTCTGCTCAGCTCTATTGGCTCTGCCCTACTCAACTTAGCTCTGTTGAACCATGAAGAAGAAGAATTGATCGAGAATGTGTCATACCATTCTCCACTGACCTGAAGTCAGTCTCAGAGTGTGTACCACTGGTCCCAGACCAATCCTCAACCGACCCGAAGTCAGTGTTATAGTACGTACAGCTCCTACCACTGGTCCCAGACCAGTACTCTACTGACTCGAAGTCAGTCTCAGAGTATCAGTCCTCAACCGACCCGAAGTCAGTGTCATAGTGGTTACAACTCCTACCACTGGTCCCAGACCAGTATCACTGATCCCAAATCAATGAAGGTCATCCTAGCATAGGGAGTACGATAGATATAGTGATGCGTCCATCGGTACTACTATGGTCCCTATCCTCATTTCCCTGCTCATTGATCAGATGAGAGGTACTTCCCACGAGTCCCAGACTGCATGGGTAGGATGCCTCAACAGGAGAACTTAATCAATCATGTCGTCACAAGAGAACTAATCATCCTACTACACAATCGCCATGTAAAACACATCATCCAGGCCTCACAAGAGAACTAATCATCCTACTACACAATCGTCATGGAGAACACATCATCCAGACCTCACAGGAGAACTAATCATCCTGCTACACAATCGTCATGGAGAACACATCATCCAGACCTCACAGGAGAATTAATCATCCTGCTACACAATCGTCATGGAGAACACATCATCTAGACCTCACAGGAGAATTAATCATCCTGCTACATAATCGTCATGGAGAACACATCATCCAGACCTCACAGGAGAATTAATCATCCTGCTACACAGGAGAGCGAATCATCCTGTCCCACAAGAGAGCGAATCATCTTGTCCCACAAGAGAGCGAATCATCTTGTTCACAGGAGAGCGAATCATCTTGTCCACAGGAGAGCGAATCATCCTGTCCCACAAGAGAGCAAATCATCTTGTCCACAGGAGAGCAAATCATCCTGTCCACAGGAGAGCGAATCATCCTGTCCCAGTGTGCACCACCAGGGGAGGGTGAGTCACCCTGTGGTCGTATGTTGCTCCAGTAAGAACCACAAGCCCCCAGAGCTCCCAAAGCTCAATGTATACAACATGCAGGACCCTTGTACAAGGGTCTCTTGACAACTCCAAGTCGTTCAAGAAAATCATAGATTTGATCTTTCCCCCGGGGCTTAGACAAAGTGTAGCGACCTATACATCATCTCATAGCGATGGAGCTTCCTTGCTCATAAGACCATATCCCAGATAAGGTAGTATCTGATGTCTATCTGCTGGAGCAATCATCGAATACGGGATTCCTCAATAATCGAATCCCACCTCTAGTTGTCACAAAGAATCACAGTGGTACAAACAGCTCACTTGAAGAGCTTCCCCAACCAGGCAACTTCATATGAGATCATACTCGTAGATATGTATCTGGTCTCAGCGGTGCTTATAACAATCGACTACTTCTTCCTGCTCATCCATGATATCGAAGCAGAATCCAAAGAGAAACAGCACTAAGAAGTGCTCTAGTGATCCTCCACACTGCCTGCCCAATCAGCATTCGAATAATCATGCAGTTTCGTATTTCCGACAGTGTATCTCAATCCATGAGAGATTGTGCCCCGAAGACATCTCAGAAGATTCTTGGCACCAATCTAGCTCACCATGCTAACTGCAAAACATATGTCCGGACAGAAGTTCACCAAGAACATCAACGTGAATGAGTTTATGAGATTCAGAGGCATTTCCCAAATATGGTCTGACATCAGTACCATATAACTTATGAAAGTTAAGATCCTCGAGGTAGTCAGAAGCTTGCAGTTCACCATTCCACATCTGGAATCCAACTCCCTCCTACTTCTGCAAATGAGAGGGTCTGCACCTGTTAGAAGTAGGTCGTCCTCATAAGGTGTTGGTATGAGAGGTCTATCATCCACAACCTTCGAATGGTTTGGATCCGTTTCACTCCTAGTGAATCTCAGCTTTATCAGACATATATTGATCCTCTCATACTATGCCCGGGGTGTTTTGCTTCAAGCTATAGAGGGCTTTCTTCCACTTGCATATGCGAGATTCTTGATTATCAATCTCAGACCCCTTGGGTTGTTCCAGACCTGTGGACCTGCTACATGAGGAAATGGTCCCCTTGTAATATTTTCCTTTAGTACATCTCAGACATGTACTTTCATGCTCCTTTTGAATTCAGGCATCCCTGTCACCATCTGACTCACAGACCTTCGGTCCTACGTGATAATGGACATGGTCCCCAGTGGACTTCCTGTAATTTGATACAACCTTGAACTCAAAAACATCTTTGAAAATTCTATTTCCAAACACGTACCTTTCCATCGATGAGTGCCACCCTGAAACCTTTGACTTCCATTTCCGAGAAGTTCCTTGCTTTCCATCGATGAGTGCCACCCTGAAACCTTTGACTTCCATTTCCGAGAAGTTCCATCGGGGTTCCTTGCTTTCTTTGAAGAGTCAACCATTTCCTTGATGACCTACATTACCCTCGGACACTCCTTTGCATAATGGCCGAACTTATTGCAACCAAGGCATTCGCCTTTCCTTCCACCCTTAGATCCGAACTTCCCAATGAAGTGATCTTTAGATGGGCCATTGAAACTTCCGCTACGCCATTCTAATAATATGTTCTACTTCGACTTCACCCTTTGTGAACTTAGAAGAGAGATGTGGAACCCATTGATCCTTTTGTCTTGTCCCTATTGTCTTTGGTGATTTCTCTTTCACTATTTCTTGGGCATTATCTTCACCTCAGCTCCGATACCATGTTAATTTTAGGTATGTTCTACGCTAGAGCAATTTATTTCAATTTCTTTTCCACATTAGCAATCACATCAGCATAGAGTAAACTGTAGATAGAACATAAATATAAATTGCAGAAGACAAGCCAAGACGAGGACACAAGATGTGGCGCTAGCCAGGGACAAACCCCAATGTGGGGAAACCCTTGATCAATTCTTCTTTTATGTTCTTCAAACTTCAGCAGAGAAAGTGAGAGAGATAGTACATTTACAATAGAATTCAATCGCTTTGACTGTTGATATCGGCATGAGATCAGTTGAAGACATATTGCTTCAACTGATTCTCTAAGGTGACTCGTTCACCTATCAGTGTTGCATCTCGTCTATTTGCTGCACATTACCGTGTGAGACCTTGTTGTACTGTCACATGTGTTGAACCTTGATGACTGAGCTGCTCTCATCTTCATGCTACATCTTCCATGGTCTTATTCATCATCAACCTGCCCATGCTCATGATCTCATTCATCATTATGCTGCCCATGCTCATATCATCATGTTACTTATTATGTTGCCCATGATCTCATACATCATGCTGCCTTCCTTCGGAGACAGATGCTTTGGCTGTTTCGGCAGTTCCCGGTAGTTCCGGCTTTTCTGGAAGTTCCGGCTTTTTCGGCATTTCCGGATTTTTTGGCTTTTCCGGCTTTTCCAGCAGTTCCGACTTTTCCAGTATTTTCGGCATTTCCCGCAATTCCGGCTTTTCTGGCGATTCCGGCTTTTCCGGCAGTTCCGGTTTTTCCGGTATTCCCAGCTTTTCCGGCAGTTCCAGCTTTTCCAGCTTTTCCTTAGGATCTCTCCTCCTACTAAAACCCAAAGACAAGTAGAGAGAGGAAAAGATCCAAGTGTGTGTAGAAATGACTTGAAGTCCTCTTCTATTTTTACTAAAACGTAAAGGTTGAATAGACATGACTGTTAGGCTTCTGAGCCTACATAAGTTGTTGGCCGACTTAACAATTTGTCCATAACATAAATAAATTCATAGCTTCATAAATACTTATCAGAATCAGATGATCTTTAGATCAATCCTACACCTCTCAATGAGAGGGATCCAATAAAAATATCAGCTGCTATAAATAATATGACCCATATGGAGTTTGGCCCTAGTTGCCAATTTTAACATTGATGCTAGTCTATGCGCTAACCCTCTGAATCTTTTACGCTCCTGTTGACTTCTGTTATGTGCTATCTGCACTACTACCAGCTCTGCTTTGCGTTGTTCAGTCTCTGGCACTCCTAGCCACTGCCTGTCTCTCTGACACTCCTTGGCACCATCTGACATTAGTCCATCCTGCTACTTTTGATCTGGGCTCCTGTAGCAAGGAATTGATCTAAGAGGTGGGCTCCTCAAGGATCTTGCCCATCTGTGGCTCTTTCAAGCTACAGCTCCAAATCAACCCACCTTCCTCCTGAAGGTATCTTGGTTGTCATGGCAAACTCCTCTTCCTCGATCCTTGTGGGCGCAGCCTTCAGATCGTGTTTCTCATCTTTGTCCTTCTTCCTAAGAGAACACTGTGTAGCGTAGTGACCCATCTCACCACACCTGAAACACTTGATCTTCAAGACGTCCTTCTTACATCTTTGCTACTCCTGTTGTCCCTTCGATGCAAAGGTTGCATTATCCTCCTCCTCCTTAGGCTTCATCCCACTGTTGTTGTTTCCATCAAGCTTGCACTTGACCAAGTCTCTCCTCAGCGCCTCTTGTTTGAGAATTGCCCAGACCTCATCCCAATTCGGCAAAGTCGTCCTGCCCAAGATACTTTGAACAAAGACTTGCCACTCATCTGAGACAGAATTGAGGGCTAGTCTCACCAATTTCGAGTCTTGAGGTGTAGACCCCACAACAGATAACTCATCACGAGTCTCCTAAAGCTTCGTGAGGAATAGATCCACACAATCCCCCTTCTGCACCTAAGCAAATCTCAGCTTTTGTTTAAGGTACATCTTCCACTGCTCGGAAGATCCCTGATATAACGTAGACAATGTGTCCCACATCTCCTTAACAGTCCCTCCGTTAGCGATGTGACAGAACACATGCTCCTTCAATTTGTCAAGGATCATTCTTTTCCCCTTCGTTGTCTCAGCCTTGTATTTCTTCAACGAATCTGCATCTGCAGGTACAACCACCACATTGTCGACGGATGCCTTGAGGGCATGCTCATTTAGAAAGAATGGCATTCTTGCCTTCCAGATGATGTAGTTGGATGCCCCATCCAACCTGTCTTGATCCCTCAAGCCACTGATTTCCATTTTTGCCACAAGAACTGTCGAATCACCTCCTCTCTCCTTTGCGCAGCACTAGACTAGCCTACACACTCCCTGCTGAAGCTTGTAGATCTGCCTCTCTCTGATGTTGCTCAGCAAGTGAGAATTCAAATGCCTTGGTTGGAAGTCCTCTGAGGAGAAATTCCCTCAACTATGCTCCTTTTTTCTCCTCTGGAGTCTTTCTGACCAGCAAAACGACCTGCAGAAAAGACTACATCCCACTAGCTCTCCTCACGTCGAGGTTTCTACGTTGTTCCCTCTGCCCCGGCAAAAACTCAATCTGGAAGCCCTTCTCTCTGTCAACTCACTCAGAGAGAGACTGCCTCAAAATTTCAGCCCTCCGGCTAGAACTGCGGAAACCCTTTGGGGTTTTGAACTGCTGCCTCCTGCACAATGTTGCACGAAGCGGGAGCGAAGCGGAAGCGCGGAAGCGGAAGCGGGAGTGCGGAAGCGTCATTTTCCAAAAATTTAGGAAGTGAAGCGTCTGCGGAAGCGTCTGCTATATATATATATATTTTTATATTTTTTTGCATTTATACTCAAAACAAACATCCCAAATACCAAAATTAATTGTAGAAGACATGAAAACATGCATATTTTTGCATAAATCAAGATAGATATGGCATCCATGATTCCAAAACTTTGTTCTATTAATATGGCGCTATTATTCCAAAAACTTTGTTCTAGAATCTGGATCATAAATTTAAATGGTATTATATACTTTGCAACATGTTACTCACTTCTTCTCCATTTAAAATATTAAAAATGATTATGTTTTGACAAGATAATAAATAAAGAATTATTAAATATATTCATAATTTATTTATGTAATATAATAAATAAATAATTGTTAAATATATTTATTTTTGTACTCGAATATATATATATATATATATAAATAAAAAATTTATTATATATATAGATATATTATAAAAATTTATTTATTTTATTACTTTCAAAAGCATTAAGATTATATGAAAATATAAATATAATCGTGATATATTGTTTTTCTATTTATAACACTATAACAATAATTTTGAAGTTGAAATTAAATTAAGCATTAATTTATAAGAAATGGATTTTCGTATCAATTATACCTTCGAGTCTCCGTTTAAACACATGACTATAAATAACGATAACTATAACAGTCTTATTAAAAGGCCCTAAGCTCTACGTAATTGGGCCACGCGTAATTTCTTTCCCACGTCACATTAACGAAATGAAATTTATACATGTAGTTGTATAAGAATAAACGTTGACAATAAAATATTCATGGCTACCCAACCCGAAAGTGTAACCCCAGTGTCACAAGCACGTAAGTGTAACCAGGAATCGCTCCAAAAACTCGGAACCGCGCTTCGTAAAAACTGGAATCGCGCTTCGGTTGGCGCTTCCGGAACGCTTCCGTACGGGACGCGATTCCGGCCTAGGATCCGGGGGGGGGCGCTTCCTGCAACTATGCTCCTGCAGCATTTTTGAACTCCCTCTTCTGCTTAGCGATGGGCCTTTGGTACTGTTCTTTCTTGCTTCACCTGCAATGCTCTGATACCATGTGAAAATTCCTTAAACCCAAGAATCCGTACTGCAGCAACTGATGATATTTCTCTTACTTGTTAGATTTACATGAACAAATTATTTGCAGTTTCCTACGGCAAACATCGAAATACATAAACTACAACCTACACCATTTAAATAATATGTTGAAACAAGAAACTGAACAATAGAGAAATATACAACACAAATGACACAGTTGTTTTTGGACAAATGTCCCCGGAAAAACCCAATGCGGGAAAACCGGTGCAACAAATCTGAGGGTTTTTATTATTAAGCTGAAATATTTCTGAATATAACTTTCGGATGCCTCCTCGACAATCCAGTTACAGAGAATATCACTCGGCAGAAGAAATTAGTGAGATTACGTCACTCTACACTGCAAGTCCCGGCTGATCCAGCAACTGAACCAATGCGTCCTCGACTACTTCTGCGGTGCCCCTATGTGGGCCTTGCGTCAGTCTCTGAGGCACTGCGTCACCTCTGTTGGGAATCGATTTGCCCTCTAGAGCTAATTCCAACCCTCTCGGCTCGGAATATCAAACTCCCCAGAAAATTTTGGATTTCTTTGTAGGAGGCTCTGCACTGGTCTGCGTCACCCTCTTTGGCCTCTATGCTACCTCCTATATGTGTCTCTTTGCCTCTCTGTTAAGTATCCTTGGCTCGAGAGAAGATCCTCCAGCCAAAACTCCCTCTGCCCCTCTCTACGTGATCACTACAAAGCAATGTGTTGCCTCTAACTTCAGCAATTCGATCTGACTGATCAACACTCTGTGTGTCTTCCAAATGACCCTCAAGCTTCCTTAAATGATCTTCTCGTTGACATTCAATGACCCAGATTAGAAGCTAATCAATGGGTAAGATCATTTATTTTTGATCATCATCTTCTTCTAGAAGTTCACCCACAGTTTATATTAATACCCTTTAATTATTTTATTTTCCTAAGTTTAGACTTAGGGTCCCATTAAAAATAATTAATTATTTTAATAAAACTGTCTCCGAGTGGAATTTCCCAAAATGATTTCTGGGTTCTTTGAAATACATGTGCCTAAGCCTCCCTGCAAAATTTGAGACTTAGATCACATCTGATGCTACCAGAAATCAACAGTTGTACCCAACAAAGAAATGGTGTTGATTGCACTTGGGAGTCTTTCTCCTGTTTGAGAGACTTTTATCACTACCATCGACAATATCGACACTATTCCCACATTTGATGAGCTCCGGGGAAATTGTATCCAAGAGGAGGCTAGAATGATCTCCAGAGGAAGAATTTTACATCATGTTGGAGAACCCACTGCATTTTCATCCTATGACAAGAGAAAGAAAGGTAATAAAAAAAATTTGCTTTCAAATCAAATAAAGGGAATTTAGACATGTCCAAAATTAGATGTTTTAACTGTCAAAAGCATGGTCACCTTGCTCGTGATTGTAAAGAAAGAAGAAGAACACCTAAATTCAAAACCAAATATGATTATAGAAAAAGACTCTTTTGAAAGTCAAAGAAAAGGCCATCATAAGAAAACAAGAAATCCAAGATATAGAAATAATGTAGCAGAAACTCAATCAAAATATTTTCTGGTTTCTGCTCTTTCTAGAGTTTTTTCTACAGATTCATTTGATAGTTGGTTGGTTGATAGTGGTGCTTCCAAACATTTTACTGGTTACAAAGAAACACTCTCTAATTTAGTTGAGAGGGAGACTAGTTTAAATGTTATCCTTGGAGATAATTTTACTCACCAAGTTAAAAGTTTAGTTTCATTTCAGTTAGATGATGGCAAATCTATTTTTCTGCAAGAAATTTTGTATACACCTGGTTCGAAAAAGAATCTTGTATCCATATCTACTCTAGAAGATAAAAGAATGAAAGTTGCTTTTATTAATGGAAAAGTTCTAACATGGCCTTTGAACTCAAGTATGAGAGAAGCCTTCACTCTTGGATCAAGATGTGAAGGGTTTTACAAAGTCAATGGTAAACCCATTCATGCACTGATGCATGATACCGCTTTTTAGTGTGAGCTATGGCACAGAAGATTCGCTCACCTACACTACAAAGCCTTACCTCATGTAAGGAAAATGGTTTCTAGAATGCTTGAGATCATAATGGATCATGAAGGAGTTTGCCTAGGATGTGCAAGTGGAAAACATATAAAGAGACCATTCCCTTCAAGCAAAACAAAAACTAGTTGGGTACTTCAACTCATACATTCTGATCTATGTAGACCTATGCATGTTACTTCTCTTGGTGGCTACTTGTATTTCATGATTGTTGTTGATGAATTTTCTCACAAGAAATGGATATTCTTTTTTAAAAGGAAAGGGGAAGCATCTGACATGTTCAGAGATTTCAAGGCTTTAATTGAAAATCAAACCGGAAAGTTGATCAAAGCTTTAAGATATGATAATGGGGAAGAGTTCACCTCCAATGATTTTAACGATCTTTGCAAAGACATCAAAATAAAAAAAGAAACCATTGTGTGGTACAATTCACAACAAAATTGTGTGGCTGAGAAGAAGAATAGAACCATTATGAAAGCAGTCAAAACCATGCTACATGATCAAAAGCTACCAAAGTTTATATGGGAGAAATTGCAAATATTGTTGTTTATGTGCAAACATAACTCCTCATCAGGCCTCAGAAAAGAAGATTCCTGAAGAAGTCTTCACTGATAAAAGGCCTAAAGTGGGTCATTTGAGAATCTTTGGTTGTCCTGTGTACTTCCATGTGCCAAAAGAGAAAAGGAGCAAATTGGAAGCTTCAAGTAAGAAATGTACATTTGTTGGTTATTGTGATAATTCAAAAGCCTATAAAATTCATGTACCTGGTCAAAGAACTATAAAGTTTAGCAGACGTAACATTTGATGAAGATGCAACGCTTAGAAAAGCAAAAGACTCTCCTCCTCCTGTCATTGCTGAAAAACAAGCTGTTAGTGAAAAAGAGTCTACATTTGAGTCTGAACCAGAACCTGAGAATGGCCTTGCTAATAATCCAATGGGTTCCATGGATTGTCTAGATCCTCCACCGCATGATCCTACTACCAGAAAGAGACCACTATGGTTGTGAGATACCTTCCAAGATGTTGAGCAACGTGCTGCCCTAAGAGGAACGTTCAGAGAAAGTAAGAAGCCAACTCAGTTTCAAAGGTATGTTGCTACCATGAGAAACATGTTGAAATTTCTAAGTCTGACACGCTAGAAATCCCTAATGCATTATTTGGTTTATTTCTCCTACTTGTTTATTCCATTAACAAGTTACTTATAAATATAAATATTGAAAATAAACACAAATGCAACCTTAACTCATATATAGATCAGCAACTGAAATACTGAGACAAACACACAAGGGACACCGTTATTTTTTGGACAATCTTCCCCGGAAAAACCCAATGCAGGAAAATCGGTGCAGCAGTTCTAAGGGTTTTATCATTATGCAGATTCTTTAGTACAACTAGGGTGCCACAAATGGCTCACCCAATAGAGATTGTTACACAGGAGTAATACCTCTTTTTGAAGACAGATATTCAGCCTCTTAGCGCTAGTCTACCCCACGAAAATCCTTCTGACGCTTCTCCTACGTTCTGCGTCAACCTTGCTAGCATCAGCGTAGCTCCTGAACCCTCTGCGTCAACCTTCTGTCTCTCTGCGTCAGCCTTCTGACTCTTTGTGTTAACTCTTTGGCGTTTTGCGTCACCCACGCAAGCTCCTTAGCCTCTACGCAGTGTCTAATTGCCTCTGCGTAGCTTCTGCTGCATCTGCGTAGCTCTAGCTGCCTCTGCGTCAACCTCTTTGGTCATTGCGCTAACCCTCTGGCACTATCTCTACCTCTCTACTATGTACTCACTACCCCTCACTGCAACAGATCACTTGTTCGAATTTTCTCAGCAAGCCCCACTCCAAAAAATCGAACTGACTGATCAATCTTGGTGTATCTCCAACTCACCCTCAAGCCTCCTCTTATACTTTTCCTGTTGAGTCTTCAATGACGGAGATTAAGTCTCTAATCAATGGCTAAAATTAGATTTGGTTTGATCCATGTCATTTAGAACATTCTCACCCAGTTTTATATTAATTCCCATTAATATTTTAATTTTCCTAAGTTTAGGCTTAGGAACCCCATTAAAAATATTAATTATTTTAATATCTCTCCACTGGGTGGAATTTCCCCAAACCATTTCTAGGTCTTGGAGAGCTTATGTGTTTTAGCCTCTCCATCAATTTTCATGGCCAAAGCACATCCGATGCTACCACAAATCAACACAACATCATTCAAGCAGAACCATGCACCTTTGAAGAAGTTGCAAAAGAACAAGTCTGGAAAGATGCCATGACTGAAAAATACGATTCCATCATCCAAAATGATGTATGGGAAGTGGTTCTTAGACGTCAAGGTAAATATGTTGTCATTTCCAAATAGTTGTTTAAGATTAAACATGATGCATATGGTAGTATTGAAAAATATAAAGCTAGATTTGTAGCTAGAGATTTCTCTCAGAAAGAGGGAAAATATTATGATGAGATTTTTGCATTTGTAGCTCAATATACTACTATTCGATCTGTTGTTGCCTTAGTTGCTATCCAGGGATGGACATTTCACCAAATGGACATGAAAATTGTTTTCTTGCATGGATTCCTCAATGAAAAGGTGTTTGTGGAACAACCACAAGACTTTGAAGAGCATGACGGGGCAACTCATTTATGCAAACTGAAGAAAGCCTTATATCGGTTAAAGTAAGCTCCAAGAGCTTGGCATGCTCGCATTGATAGTTATTTGATAAAGCTTGGTTTCACAAGAAGCAGTGTAGACCCAAACCTCTACTTCAAGACAATCCAAGGTATACCTTTAATTTTGGTATTGCATGTTGATGATTTATTCTTGACAGGAAGAGAACCTCTTATCCTCCAGTGTAAGAGAGAGTTAGCTTCTGAATATAAAATGAAAGACCTTGGTTTGATGCATTATTTTCTGGGTCTAGAGGTCTAGCAAAGACCTGGTGAAATTTATCTTTCTGAAGAAAAATATGTTGTTAAGCTTCTTGAAAGATTTGCTATGGTAGAATGTAATTCCATGCATACTCCTATGGAAATGAACTTTAAGAAATTATTTGGCAAAATTGTAGGACCTAGTCTGGCAAATCCCACAGAGTATAGATAGCTCATTGGTGCTTTGATGTTTTTGGTAAACACTATGTTGGAAAATCAAAGCAGTTATATTAGGGTTTGATTCTCCTTTCTTGATAATTACTTGTGAGTGTGTTGGCTTCTTTTACTTCTTTATTATCTTATCTTTCATCAAGCAATTACCATATTATGTGTGTATGAAGATCACAAAACAAGAGACACAAGATATAGGCACTATGCCAGGGAAAAACCCCCCTCGAGGGGAAAACCCAGTCAAGAAAATTCTTCCTTTCAATAGTATTCTTTGAGACTCTTCACCCTAGAAAAAGACCAAACCTTCCCTCCACACCAAGTTAGCCTCCCAAATCTTCGACCTCTTTCAGCAACTTCAACTATGCAACAACGCCCGCATCAAGCAGCTTCTAGCATCAGCGAAACTTGGAAGACTTCGATCTCCCAAACCAAGGCACGAAACTGAGAGAGAGAGGAACCGAAGGTTCGATTTTCTTCTTCTCCTTAGACTTCCCCAAACTCACACTCCTTTCAGCTTCCTTAGACCCACTTCGTCCTACTTCGTACTTCCCCAACTACTGTCGAGATATTGAACTAGCTTGAGATGAATTACTCCAAATGAGTTCAACTTTTGTATTTATAGGCTCCACGTGTGGTCGAACTAAAGTCCTTAGGCCGACTTGATCTCTTATAGGCAAGCTTGGTGTGGAGGATACATAAATTATATTTGACTCAATAGTAAACCTTTGTTGTCACAAGGCCTCTTCAAAACGTTGATCTAGCTACCTTTTGACCCCAGACCAACCCTAATCCAAGGCTTGGTCACACCTGCAACAGATCAGTAAACTCTCGGCCCTGATTCCCAAGAATATCAACCACAAACCCATGCATAGTTCAATGCAAAATTGTCCTCAAACAACTCAGCGGCCTTTCGCTCTCACTCGACCCTCAAACCTATGATTAGAAAGAACAAAACCAATCCCTTTCCCAAATTTGGCTAGGTCTCCTTTGGATATGACTGCCTCAAACTTCAAATGCTCTTCACTTAGACGAGTTCTTGCACTTATGGTTAGATGGATCAGATTACATTCTTCTAAGCAGCCCATCTCTTCATGTTGAACCCACAAATCATTGTCATGGTCTTGCTTAGAGAGAAATTTGGATTTCCAATTTTAATTTACATCACAATTAGAGTAGTATTGTATCATAGTCATGCATTGCCTTTCGGGGGAGACAACACATATCATTGTAGAGATAGTGTTACCTATCTACCATATGAGACCATGCCATTGTAATATTGTTGTTGCAGAGTTCAAGGTATGAGTATGGTGTGGCCATCCATTAGACCTTGTCATTGTAATTGTCTTACTGTATTATATAACGTGTCAATACCATACCTAATGAGATTGGGTCATCTTGCTATTTGTCATTTGGAGAATTATTATTTGCATTCACACATTGTAGGAGTTCTTGCATCATGCAAACTTTTAAAGTAACTTGTATCAATTCGAATCATGTATAGGCCATATTGACTCAAATCTTCAAGCATTCTCATCTTCTTGTAATATGTTATTCTTATCTCTATCCAGAAGTCAACATGTATCACCAAGAAACTCACTTCTAATACCGGCTCAAGGGAACTCACTTCCTGTCAAGTTGCAGTCATATTGTCATAGATTATTGTAGTAGTTCTTTGCAATTCAGATTATGTCATTTACACTCTAATAACTGAAGCTTACTTGTATCATGCAAAATTCGGATCTATGTCAAGAGGAAGAGATCAAATCTAGTTTTCTACCCAGCATCATAGTTACCATTTCACAATGAAACTAGCTTCCTTATCCACAGAATTCCACATTACACTAAAGTGTAATCACTACATTTATTCTCAAGGGAAACTGCCACAAAACTTCACATTTCTCAAGGCTTGTTAAACTGTTGTAGAGATATCTTCATCTATACTGTTATGCAACCTAACATATACCAATGTGAGTGATCTTCTAGCCTCCTTTTATTGACCTTAGCTCTGATACCATGTTGGAAAATCAAGGTAGTTGTAGTTTAATGTTGATTCTCCTTACTTGGACATTAATTGTGATATTAGTTGGCATTTTATAATTTTGTTTTACTTCTTCATCAAACAATTATCAAAAACATGAAGACCATGAAACACAAAGAACACAAGATATAAGCTCAACGCCAAGGCAAAATCCCACAACTGGGGAGAACCCAAACAATCCTCTTCTTATAGAATTAGATCAAAATGATACCTTCAAGACCCAAAGACTAAATTCAAACCTCCTCCATGCACCAAGTTATCCCTCCAAATGATCTCCTTCAAGACAAGACAAGGTCTTCCAAAGTCAACGAGAGTCAACTCCTTCAAACTCTGCTCTAAACAAGATTTCGACCCTCACTTCAGAACTGCAACTTCAGCTTGCAATTCTCTGCGCTGCAACAACTGCAGAAACCTTAGAATCTTCACACGTGTGGATAGAAATACGTAGAAATTAGATCTCCTTCCTTTTCTTGGTCTTCCTTCTTGTCTTCTAGTCTTTCACTCTTCTTGTGTTCCCTTTCAAGCTTGAGATCGAACTGCAAAAGTATATCCGAATGAATCGAACACTCTTCCCTTATATAGCCTTCTCATGAGGTCGAATAGCCCTTCTCTTAGGCCAACTTTTCATAGTTAAGGTCGACTTGGTCTTGGAGGTCTTTTTGACTTTCTAGACTCAAAAATAAATTATTTTACATGTTACAACTTGCCCAAATAGGTCTTATACAATTAATAGACTCTTTTGACTCATGAAAATTATTCTTATGACATGACAAACTCTAGAAGCATGAAAAACATGCTTAACCTAGTTGACCAAAAAAAAGAAGCATGAATCTAGTTACTTTTCCAACATACACTTCGTTGAGTCAATTGCAATTGCTTCAGATAATGGCCGAAAATTTTAGAGGTATACTAGATCTTGAAGTAGCTTCAGCTCCTTGAACAGAGAGCTTCCTACATCTGAATGCCAAGACTTAGATACATAACAACGCTACCTCCATAAAAATTGATGAATGCAGGGATAGAAAAGGCCCACAAATGGCCTAACTTCTTCACTTTTCTTGGAACCCTTCAAACTTCATAAAAATGATGCTTAGGAACAAGCCCTAAACCATACATTGCTTCAGGTCAGAGCCTTAGTCCTGCAATTTGATTCAAAACATGATTTTTACGAACACTACAAATTTTGATCTTCAATGATCCTATACCAAACAAGTCGTAGAGATATAGTATGTGAGACCGCACTATTCTAAGGTTGACACCTGTTAAATCCTATTCACATGGCACAGAAACCCTCCTGCAATCAAACTTCAATGCGAATAGAGTTGATCTTCTTTAGAAGCAAGGTCGAACAAGCTTGCGACCCTTCATTGGTCTGAAATGCAAAAGGAATATAGCCCTAACAAGACCGAAACCATAGAGAGATACACCTGCAATAAGGTCACCCAACGAATCCCTTTAAACAGAACCAATAAACCCAACAACTTGCCTCTCGTCTGATCTTCAACATCTCCACAAGGCCGAGATAGTTACAGAGCTAGATCAATCAAAAAGATATTCATCGATTTCATGCCTTTGGACGAGAGATCTAAACCCTTTTTATAGGTTTTGAAGGGCTCATAAGGACCAATCGATTTGCAACTTTGGAGAAAGAGTCACAATTTAAAATCTTAATTTTAAAAGCTTGAAGGCCAAGGAATGAGGTTGTCTGCCCTTGCGGATCAAGTTTTGATATTTTTACTTGAAACAAAAAGGCCTCATGACTTATAAATTCAAAAATTAACCTTTTAGACCCTCCATGAAACATTTTAACCATAGCCATTTGATAAAACTCCTACTTTCATGATCATCATGTGTTGCCTAATGATAAGTTGCCACATCACCATACTTTGGGGTTTTTAACCACAAATTGGATCCTTCATCTTCAAACAAGCATAACTCACAAACGTGAAGGCACTCGTGGCGTGCCACATACCACCAAAATCAACTCGACGAGGAGAATCCAATACGAATGATCTAGATTCGAAAAAAACATGAATTGTCATGTCATTTTGGTCAACAAAAGGTGGGGCATCTTCTGGTGTTGCTTGGGTTGACATTAGTGACAACCACATATCAACATCCATCTTCTCCTCCTCGTCAAGGAGGCCTTATATGCTAAGTTATTATTTAAATGAACAAAGTATTCGAAGGGAAGAAATAAATTTGTGCATGTGTTAAAATTGGCTAATTTGCATGTGCAAAAAAAAATTATTTTTACCACTTAATAATTGTGTAGTGCATTTTATTCAATAAGTTGCAATTTAAATTAATTAACAAGAAGCAAATTACTAGAAATTAATTTGCTAGTTTATCGGGGTTAGGAAATTCAACATGTTGTCAGAGCTTACACTCCTAGAGGGAGGTTGATTTCAAGTTTGTACAACAGATCAACCAACAACCAAGATATTGGAGGCCATACGCTCTAGAGAGAGATTGGAAGGTCGTACCAGTCAAATCGATTGGAAAAACATACAAACATTTGCAGTGGATCCCATAGATCTATAAGGAGATCTTAGTAGATCTATAAACCAATAGTAAAATTCTTGTGGTTGCTTGAAAGAATAAGCGCATGGCAGCTTGACCAGATCTATAATTGGCAACGAGTCTAAGGTTTGACAATAGGTTGGATGGAGCTTCAAGCTTCCTATCCTAAAAGGTAAGATTCACCTTGCTTTTGAAGGAAAATGACCTTTGGGAAATAGTTGACAAGATAATTCCTACACAGACATATCCATAGTAGTTAGTGGCTCATGAGAAGGACATCAAATCACAATGGGTAATCATGGATGGAGTGAAGGATCATTTGATCCCTCACTTGTTTGAGAAGCAGATGGGTAGAGAAATGTTTTGTTGAATGGTGTTGTCATTGATGCCAAGGCCGATTCTTGAACGCTCTTAATATTTTTCTAGATTGCAATGATTGAAGCTCCAAATCTCTAGAATCCCGTGAAGGATGGCAGGAAACCCTAGAAGCCCTGCACTTGCTAATGGTTTTGATGATTAACATAGTTGGTTTGCTTCTAAGATCACCAGCATTGGATGCTCCTCGTCATGTTGATTCCAACGGTATATAACACACCTTGAGATTCCTAACGGTTTGGGAAATATGTCCAATAAAAGATGGCGCCCCCACCTGGTGGTCAAAGTCCCTAAAGGCAAATGAATGGCAATACATTATTCATTTACCTAGGCACATTTCATGAAGGCATAAATAAATTTAATATTATTATATTTTCAAATTCAATTTGGGCCAAAATAACAATAGATGGAAATTATTGGCTTCATTATTCAATTCTAAATCAAATTTTGATTCCCTCCATTATGGGTATGCCGACCCTCTAAGAGATTTATTCTACTCTATATAAACATGATCAATGGCCTTTCAAAATCATTGAAGTAGTTTGCATGTCTCTCTGAATGAACTCGTCCCTATGGAGCAATGCCTAATCTTGAGGGAATTATTGAAGACAAATAGTAAGAAGCGTTCGGTGGATTTTCTCCCAGAAAGGTTTCCACCTAAAAATTTTGGAGCTAAAAGTCTTGATGTAAATTATTGAAGACAAATATTAAGCAGCGTTCAGTGATTTTTCTCCCGAAAGGGGGTTTCCACATAAAAATTTTGGTGTATTGTGTTGATTCCATGCATTATTGAATGGTGTTGTTTTCTAATGTGATGTTGATTTATGTTTGAACTAGTGTTAATGTTAGTTCAAATGCTCTAAAGACTAAAATTAACCAATTTTAGAGAAATATTGATTCACCCCCCTCACAACATTTCCAACAATTGCAATCAAAGCAGGTTCCTTCACTTGCAGCTTAACAGCTAGAAGGCAGATCTCAGAGTACAAAGATGGGAAAGTCAAAGAAGCAAGCCACCGAACATTCAAAAGAATCAGAGGAAGTCTCCAGTGTTGCAATAAATGAAGTAAATCCAGTTGGTCCACCAGCTCCTGAATTCGAAGAAGCCAAATATGAAATTTCAGAATCCAAAAGGGTAGTCTATTTGAAATCTTAGGGATGTTATGTATGGCGCTCTGTTCTTTTTGGAGACATATCTACCAATGAGTCTAAAAGGTACAATACAAAATCCATGAATATAATTCTTAATGCTTTGCTAAACGTTGTAAAAGTGAAAGTTGATCGATGCTCATCAGCGAAAAATCTTTGGAAGAAGCTGCATAATCTCTACTCAAAGAAGTATGTAGGGAGGATGAAAATAATGATGAAGATTGTAATTTGGATGAAGTAGATGAGGAAGGAGTAGTAGATCTAGAAGCAGAATAGATTAGTTTTTTATGTGATCTTAAGAAAGCAAGAAAGCGAAATAAGGCAATCGAAGAAGAAGTTGCCCTTTTAAGGCATCAAGTGCAGGAAGCAAAAATGAAAGAGAATTTTGACAAGCCAATTAGAAGAATTTGTTCAGAAGCATAAGGTAGAAGTCAGTCAAAAGCAAAAGGAACTTGATGCAGCTTTAACTGAAATCAACAGGCTCAAGGAATGGAAAAAGGGACATTTGTAGGATATTAAAAGGAAAGATCAGGAAATGGCTCAGTTGAAGATGAAGGAAAAAGAAGTAAGTAAAGCTTCATGTGATGAAGGCACAAACTCCAGGTTCCCACAGAGCAAGATTGATGAGAAGCTTGATAGCAGGATCCCTCAGAGGCCAAATCAAAATGAAGGATAGAAGATGGCTAAAAATGTTACAGCTCCAAGAAGCAATGTTGAAGGATTCAAGGACAAGGATCAACAAAAGGTTGTACCACCTCCAAGAAAGAATGTCTACAGAAGATCATCAAGACAAGACATCTCATCTAGGTACCCTAGTTTGTTTAATGGTTATTGCTTCTCATGTTCTAACTTTGGATATATGGCCAGGGATTGCAAAATGTATGACAGGGTTGATTATCAAAGGCAATATCAAAACCCTAGAAGTAAGTTTGCAAGATCACAAGACAGGTTTCAAAATGACTTTGCTAGCAGAAAGTATATGTTGTTTGCTCCATTATTCAAACCCAACATTGAATGTTACAAATGCCATAACTATGGGCATATAGCTCGCGATTGCAAGTACAAGATGGAATCTTCCATGAAAGACAACCCTAACACCAGGTACAGGAAGGTTTGGAGAAGAAAACAAATGTAAGAAGATCAAGTGAATGGAAAAGTCTCTACAATCATGCTTTCAGGTTTTATAAAGTCGAAAGCTCATGATGAATCTCCAATGGAAGATGTCAAAGTTCAGGATGATTTGGCCAAAGAGTTGGCTCATACGTTATTCTGAAGAATCCAGCTTGTTGACTCCCTGTGAACGTTGAAAAGGGGGAGTCTAAGTGGCGGTGGTTGCACACTTTAAGATCTATTGACATGTTGACAGTTGGCAGATATGAAAAAGTCGTCAGAGCAGCATTCAACATTATGGAAAACAATTTTGGCAGGCAAAGTCATGGACAAAATTGCAAAAGGAACCATGTCGTTGATGCATATTGACAAGTATAATCAGCTATGGCAACCCGTGTAAAGCACAACATGTCAGGGGGAGATAGGTTGTCTATTATAGCACACATCAACAAAGAGAAAGACAGGCTTATTGCAAGAAGTTAGAAGAAGGCATTTCGTCAGGGGGGTAACCCTTTGCCATTGATGTCAAAGGGGGAGAGAAATCAGGAGAAGAAGATTGAGGCATGGAGCCAGGGGGAGTATGTGTTGTCATTGATGCCAACGTCAATTCTTGAACGCTCTTAATATTTTTCTAGATTGCAATGATTGAAGCTCCAAATCTCTAGAAGCCCTAAAAGGATGGCAAGAAACCCTAGAAGTCCCACACTTGTTGATGATTTTGAGGATTAACATCAATTGGTTTTCTCCTAAGATCATCATCATTGGATGTTCCTCGTCATACTGATTCCGATGGTATATAGCATGCCTTGAGATTCCTTACGGTTTGGGAAATTTGTCCAATCAAAGATGCCGCCCCCACTTGGTGGTCAAAGTCCCGAAAGGCAGATGATGCGGCAATACATTATTGATTTACCTAAGCCACATTTCATGAAGGGGTAGATAAATTTAATATTATTATATTTTCAAATTCAATTTGGGCCAAAAAACATTAGAGGGAAATTATTGGCTCCATTATTCAATTCTAAATCAAATTTTGATTCCCTCCATTATGGGTATGTCAGCCCTCTAAAAGATCTATTCTCCTCTAGAGTCTATATAAACATGATCAATTCCCTTTTAAAATCATTGAAGTAGTTCGCACGTTTCTCTCTGAATGAACTCAGCCCCGTGGATTAACGCCTAATCTTGAGGGAGGTCAATGAATGGAAAGGTTATGGGTTTATTTCTTTTTGGCTATGGCTCTGTAGTTAAGGGTTGTCCTTGACAAGGTTCTACACTTATCTCTGTAGCTGCCTATGGAGGAAGTTCGATCATAAATAAAAAATTTCATGATTGAAACGTCGGCCTTTTGGAGCCCTATTTTGCAGGTGGTTCTGAGCATCTAGGGCCCTCCTTTTGGCATCAATCTGTGACATTTCAAAGGCACAAGTTTCAGGGTTTAAGTGACAATCATAAGGATGTATAAAGCTCGTTTTTCCTTCTCCAAATTGCACATTAAATGATGATCTGATATCTCGGTGGCCTGGTCGACATTCTAAAGGGTTTTGGGGCTATATGTTGATCTTTCCTTGGGTCTCCACTCTCCATTGGATCAATATGCAAGCACTTCTGCCAGAATTCTGAGTGAATTATTTCGATTACAAGAGTGCACTGAACTGAGTTATAGACTACGACTCTATCATAATCGCCTTGGCAATAATCATTTAACCAGTAGTAATCATTCTATTTCTGTTGTGCATCTATCATCCTATGAACCTCTACGAAGGTTCAATAGAATTCATTGGTATCTGCATATGTGGGAGATAAATCAACAATTGACCAACAAATGTCTTATTCTATTGATATGCGCCATGATCAACAAGTAGATCGACTAAATAGCTATGATGGAGTTTGATTAAAAAATTCTTCTAATTTAAGCGAGGGACACATGAACAGAAAACACATTTCAGAGTTTTATTATGCCAGAATGTTTTCTCCAGAAAAATTAGCAAATTCACGAAATATTGGCTCTATATATACAGCCAACAGGTAAACATTACATATCTCTTTCCACCAAGAACAGGAAGAGTATTGAGAGTGTTGCCAAGCTCAGTTAAGTATATAGTAACCCGGTTTAGACATCTCAATGTAAATAGTACAAAATTACTGCTTTGTATCATCTTATAATATCCGCTTGTACTGGAAGTAGTGTCGAGAATAGTGCTTTGGCTATTGGAACAAATACTGGTACATCAAGCAGCCAATATCTGCATAGAGCCATACGATGTGTTCAATTTTGAGTTTCAAGGCAGTGCACAACAGACATCAGGGTTGAAGTATTGAGTGGATTGACATTATCAATATCAGTCAAATGTATCTGTCAACGCTGGGGAGAGCTTGCTTGATCTAATATGTATCCATATCCGTTCTAACACAGGAAGAATTCAGTTCATCAGATACTTACATTGATCACTTGCTGAAGATATTAAAGCCAGATAGACAACTTATTATGCAGAGCCATTTGTATGAGTCAGACCTGATGCCATGACTGTAAAATCCTCTGTTTGATAAGACAAGTGTGTTGTTTGTGTGATAATAAGCTCATAATCAGTATGATATGATGAAAACTAGTTATAAGCAATGGGCCGAGTGACAGTCAGCTAAATGTGCAACGAAATAGATAATAAAGTTTGCATGAGTAATTATCTCTTACACTACACTGAGGAAATCTGAACCATTGCAAGGACAATGGAGCCAGTAACAGGATTGGGGTATTGATATTGATGCATTTCATTTAAAGCCTGTTGCTGATCTGTATATTGAGCTAGCATAATTATGTCACTGACCATTGTGCTGAACAGATTGTAAAAATAGATTTGTCTATGAGGATTTGTGTAGGGCTGAAGCTATGTTGCCAGGAAACATGGGTTCAGGGACGAGGACAGGTACTTCACTTTTTGAAACACGGTACGTGGGTTTGTTGGGGTGTATATATATATTTGTAGATTTTCCAACTTTAAACAAGAAAAATAAGACATTTATGATTTAAACTTTAAAGATTTAAACATGCACATCATTGAACATTCACATTGAATTTCAAATTTCTAGATTTATTATCAAGTGGCCTTACTATTTTCAATTTTGTAATTGAGTCAGTGAGCACTGAGTACCTATCGCATATTCTCTCAGAAATCAAGAGTGCTTTTCAAGTTGTGGACTATATCTACCTTTCATTTTTTTGGAAACTTGGCTCTGCCATTTGTTCTAAAGTATAAATGCAGTGTTGTCCAAGCACCAAAACAAAAAAATTTAATGTTAATTCTGAGTATTCCTACAGCCCATTTGCAAAATGATAAATCTTTGTGCTTCATTGTTGGGAAAGGGGTAAACCGTAATAGTAGCTTTGTATGTCTGTCCAAACATCAAAATGATTTTTAAATTTTAATTTTCAAGTATTATTACTGCCCATGTTCAAAATCTTTGTGCACATGTTCAAAATCTTTGTGCACTGTGCAGTGGTTATGGTGGCTTTTGTATGCACTGTGCAGTCACAGTGGTATCCACGCTGCGATATTCCAATGGCAAATGCTGCAAACAATGAAAGAAATGACATACGGGAGGGGTTTTGACTTAAAAGTGGGTTTTTATTTAATAATATATATATATATATATATATATATATATATTGCCCTGCCCACCCTTCTTCCCCCTCAGCCTTTGACGAACCCGCCAAGCACCCATTTTAGTTAACATTGAAATATTTTAGTTTATGTGCATATTGAAATATTCAGTTTAGAAAGAAGCAGGAAGTAATTGAAATTTTTCTCTCTATATATCTCTGTGTCAATATTAAAATATTCTTTAGACTCTCTCTATATATAAATATATGTGAAGTTGATATTCAAATACATTAATTAACATGGATATTCAAATATATTATTCAAAGTTGGCATTGAAATATTTATATTTACAATTTTTCTCTATAAAAAAAAAAAATTAACATTCTCTCACTATATAAATATACATAATGTTGATATTGAAATATATTAATTAACATGGATATTCAGATATTTTATTTAAGCTGATAATGAAATAATTTTTACTTTCAATTACTTTATCTCTCTGCATAAAGTTGATATAAAATTGTGTTAATTAATATAGAGTCTAGATATTGAAATATTTTATTTAAAGCTAACATTCAAATATTTTTGTTATTAATATTTTTTTAAATACCATATGTTAACAATATGTTGAACTGGGAATGAATTACACATCTCCTTCATACGCAGTTGTAATATCAATATTAATTTGAATGCCACATTCCAACTCTATATTGAGTAGTGAAGAAATTACAGATCTCCCTCGGAGTCTCAGACTAAAAACGCATTTCCCTCTGACAAAAAAGTCAAAATCTGTTATAAACAAAATTATAAGTTTTTTGCTTTCAATTACATTCTCTCTATATAAATTTGATATAAAATTAAGGAGGACATTCAAGTATTTTACTAATTGCTGGCGTTGAAAGATTTTTTTTGTTGTTAATATTTTTTAATTGCTTAATGTGAGTATTATTTTATTATTTTTAAATTTGACATGATGGGACATCTTCTCCATACAGGGCTGTAGAGCACCTCTCAGCGCAATTAATAAAATTATCTTATCTTATTTCATCTTCCTTTTAAGCTTCAGCTCATTCTAATAAAGCTTTCACAATAGAAGATATGGAAGAAAAGTTACTGCTTAGAAGGTAAATCAGAATAGCTATTAGTCTTATGGCTTTCACATATTTCAAGAAGAATCTTCCATTCCCTTAAGAAGCCAGATGCCCAGACACTTGTCAATGCCATTTATTGCACTTGACATGGACCAATGTTGTTCCATCAACATGAATCTCTTCATGCAAGCATGTTAAAGCTTAACTGCTATTTGTAAATAAGCATGCATTGTCTATCACCTCCAGTAAACCATACTATACTCCTATACGGAAAGCACAAAACAAGCCTGCATTCTCATATGTCTTGGTCTTGCAAAAAAATATGAGAGTTACACACCACTTACCCTGCTGCTTAGTCCATTCTGACATTACATAGGCTAGAGAATTTTCATAGCCTTTTGCTGGTATAGTTAGTAGTAAATCGATAAATTGTCCAACATTTGGAGCACTCAAATGCACCTGCAAAAAATAGAATAAGGATAGAACTATATCGAAGAAACTAGAACCAAAGCAGATCTATATGTTGCTAACAAGAAAGGAATTGAACAGGGAAAAGTCACATACTAGCCTGGCGAAGATGAGCAATATTGAGTTCCTCAACCCTACAATCTCTGAAGTTTCCATGCGCCTGACAAGAGCTACAACGAGGTCTCTGATGTGCTGCGCCATGTGGGTAGGCAAATGTAAAATAAGTTGTAATATATAGCTCCCTACAAAAAGTGATCCAGAACTGTCCAAATCTGGGTTCAGAAGTCTGCAATCATAGAAGACAATTATCAAGTCAAAACATATACAAATCAAGACTTGACAGTATGTACATCATAGATCATGCATGTATATTATGCCATGGCATGTAATACAATCACCATTGCCATGCTTCACAATATAGAATATATGAATAATAGGTGTCTAATCAATATGTATCCCTTTAATTTCCTGCTAATATTTTTCTTATACCAATATTTTGCATCACTAGCATACAGGTTAACAATGCCCACAAAAAGAACATGTACATACATCTATGTATGCATATGTGTTTAAGATATAAACCTGTACATGTATACATCCGTAATATGCTAAAACCTGAAATAGGTTCACAAAGGAAGCACTGCCAACTGCATTAATAATTATAGAGGAAAAACTTTTCAACCAATTCTGAAACAGCTCAATCCTTCCAATGGACACACCGAGCCTATACGGCACTCACACAATATAATTTGAATATAAGGATGAGGAATGTATCTATTTGACTAGATTACTAAGGGTGTCGAGAAAAGAATGAAACTTTAAAAAACTAACTTGTCAAAGGTATTGTGTACTAAAACAGATTCTCTACAAAAACAAATGCACTGTGAAACTTTAATACACAAAATAAAGTGCAACTTTCCTTGGAATACTATCTAGGTATAAAACCATCTGCAATTAATTAGCAATCAAATTTTCAGAGAGATGCAAATGAGAATAAAACCATTGTGTAAGACAGAAGCGAAATTACAAAATGCTTTATGTTACAGTGTTAGAACAATATTACATAAAAGCTAATGGGTATCATGTTATGTTATGTCATGATGTCTATAGTTGCTTTTAGGCTTTTACACGGAAGGATATTCCCGGCATGCTGATTATTCATGTGTTGTAATTCTTTCTGATCCATGTACTTGTTCAATGAAATAATCTATGCAACATCTTAAGAAAAAGTAAGACAAGAAAAAATCACCTGCCAGCTGCATCAAGAAGCATTTTCATAGTAATTCCAATATCACCACCCCAAGTCAACAGTCCTTCTTTTCCCCATAATACAAAAGCAGCCAGGCATTCAGTTGCATTCTGCAACCATGATTAAAGAGGAGAATTTCACAAGAATAAGAAACATGAAGAATAATTCTCCAAAAAGCAATCAACAACTTTAGGCGTTGGCAGAAAGTCCAGGAAAAAGGCTTATCACAAGATCATTTCAACATTTTATCTACTGAATTCATTGATCCCTGAAGAGGAGCAATTTCAGAAATCACCTGCAGCTCACTATGATCATCACTTTGAAGAATTATTCCAATAACAGATGAGAAGGAAACATCATGGATGACTTTCACAACATCAGCAGGAGCATTCTGCAATAAATGAATGAGAAAATTTTATCAAATAAATAACATGCCCTTTGCATGATGATTGCTATTTCAACAAATAACCATTTGCTACAGAAATCAGATGAAGAAACATATGCCACAGCAGGATTCTGCAAAACACGTGCTAATAGGAAGACATTCACTGTCCAACAAAAGGAAAAGAAAATTGAGAAGTAATTCTACATATTAGACTTCAAAATATTTTGGAAGCTTTTGTCCATTAAAGGTAACAAACCTTCAACAACATTGTGAGAAGATCCAAGGTACCGGCAACCAATCCCATCGGCTGTTGCTGAGGCTGTCCCATATCAAGGTTGAATTAAATGTGAGTGCATGCAATATTGGAGAAAAATTGAGAACATCATCTAGATAAAGACACCTCTAACTAACGTTCCTAAGCATACAATGTAATGCTGTAAGTCAACTCTGCAGTGATTAAAAACCTACATTTGCCAATATCGGGCCAATGGACGGAAGCACCCGCGAAACTAGGGGATGCAAGCACCCCGGTACATCTTTAATAGCCTGTTGCAGAAACAGCAAGCTAAAACTTAAGCAATAAATGTAACAAACCATGAATCCTAATATGGTACAACCCTTCATAACATGCCCTGAGATTTGCATTGACAACCTCAAAAACTAAACTGCTTCAACCTACAAGATTGATCCAAAAGAGATCAGCATGAAAGCACAAGATTTTCAAGAATCAAAAGACCTTTTCCCACCAAGTTAGGATATAAGTTTTAAACAAACAGATGTAATCAGGTTTGCATATAAATATTCACCACATGCTGCATCCATTAGGTGGTTTAACTTAATAGTATCTGCACAATAAAGAATCTAGCTCAGTAATTCTACCCAACATGATAATTTTTTATTGGACAATGCATTAGTAGCTAGGACATATATAGAAAACCCTATTACAGCAAAATATGCACCAATAGCAAATCAATTCAGCATGAATTGGGCTTCAAGATGCTAAATATACACAGAATCAAGCTAAAGAAACCAAACATCTAAAAGAAGAATCACACAATAAAAAGAATCTCCCCAGATGAATAGGATCCAAGCCATCCTCAGTTGTGCAAGAACAATGAAATTTCTTCCAAAGAACATCAAAACATACTTTCAAAAGATTTGCCCAAACGTTAACGTGACTGTACTAGTGGACTCTGGAAGTGCCCATAAATTCATTGATGTAAATATCACAAACGGTGTAAATATATTTCTATATCCAAACAAAGACTTTAATGTTATGGTTGCAGATGGATGGGGTTATAATGAGTGGACAGCCAATAATATATATGGATGAGGGAGCAGGACCACTTAACCAAAATCGAGGTTTCCCATGTAATACCATGCCTAAAGTTGAAGGGTCAGTAAAAGAGATCCCACGGGACTAGAATCGAAGGTTAACATCCAAAAGGGGTCTAGGGGACAAGAGCGCAGGACTAGCCCATTCTTTCTGCTGAATCCCCCCATTAATCCATGCCCAGAAGTGTCCATGATAAGCAAACTACAATACTCAATTACCAAATGACAAGGCATACCTTTAGGTTCAGGAGGCCCACCTTCAAACATACGATCATGGAAGATGGGTGAGGAACCACTTGGCTGGCTCAGGTGGCGAAGAAGTGGCACAACAAGCTAGTTGGTGGTTGCAAGGGGTTGTTGGCTGTCGATTGAGGACCATCCTAGAGAAAAAAATTCTCCTAGGGATATCACCCACAAAATGGTGGGTAACAGGACTCTCATCAGACTATCTAAGATTTTTACTGTTTTATCTCAACTCTCTGCCATCCTTATTCTCAGCTCAGTGCACCATTTTTTTTTCATCACTTAAATTTGGCCACTATGCTCAAACTCTAGCATTGTTGTTCAATGACAATGAACAAGAAGTAAGCTTCATAACATTTGAGGGAGCCACCTCTAGTTTAAGGGCCAGCTTGGGCCTAAAGTAGGTTTGTAGTTACCTTGGCATAGTTCAAAGTAGTCGGGACTACCTACAAGATGTTACAACAATTGGGGTAGCAGTTCACAATCTCTAAGGAAATCTATGGCAACATGTTAATATTAGGGCATAATCTACGCAGCAGATCACCCTATGGCAATATTCAAGTAGGTTGTGGCGGCCGTTGGACTGTGGCAGCAAAGAGGAAGCAAAGAAGTAGCAAAATCTAGTTGATTCCTTATGATGGTTGTGAGCTCAAATTAAGAGTATTAGGAAAACAAGATTTGTTGACACAATAGTGATTGTTATGTATCTAAAACTATAGTGTGAAATTTGGAAGGATTGTGGATTTACAACCCATTATGTACTATTGGATTGGCTTCATGTACATGAGTTGTTGGTGGAAGTAAATGTTGGTTATACGGTTTATTGTATTCAATATTGTTTCTATTTACAATAATTGAAAGAACATTGTGATACTAGTTAGAATACAAATCTTGCCATTTGCTCTTTTCAACCCTAAGGGCAATTTTTCCCTAAGGGATATTACATGAGTCTGAAAATTTTAAAGACTCTAAGCCAGAGGATGGTTTTGTTGCTCTAGTTGATGATCCCACTTTTAGCAGTGGTGATGAGTTTCATGAGTGATCATGTTGATCAATGATTTGTTAGAGGCCACTGGCTTGTAGCATGGTTTCTGGACTCTAGTGGCCATTTAAAGAAAGATTAATTATGTATTTTGTTGTAGGTATGTCTTACACTCAATGCCATTTTGTTGTATTTATCCTTACATGGAATATAGATAAGCAAACTTTGCATATTTTGTCTCTAATAGTTTGGAATCCTAGAAATAAAAATTTTCATTAAAATGTAAATATTTTATGTTCTTTTTTTTTAAATCAAGTCATTGAAATCAAACCAATGTAAGCAAATCCAAGTTTGAGTCGAAACCCAAGATTATAGGTGGTCAAGTCCAAGTCCAAGTCTAAGTCCAAGTTTATGGTTGTAATATAATGTGTAGAAGTGGAAATGCAAATCAGGAAGGGAAAAGGAGAAGAGAGCAATAAGGAAATAGAATGATATGAAACAATTTGTGACACCCTTGGTGGACTTCCCGCTGATTTTTCTAAATATAACGACAAGTTGAATTATAAATAAATATATTCTTATGTAATGGCCTAAAGAGTGGGACCACAGATCCATGATCGAAGGAGGAAAAGGAAAAATAAGCATGTGTGGAGCTAGTTGGCACCACTGCTTAATTTATGGGCAATTATAAAGAAACATTACAGGAAGCTTCCAAGAGGAGCACGAAGAGCCTAAGAGGAGCATGAAGAAACACACATGAGAAAAATAAAATGGGAATTGCATAGAAATGTGGAGGTTGCACTTCTTGGTGGAGCGCATGAGGAGCGTTGCAAAGTCCTACGAGTTGAGGGAATGAAATTCCCTAAAAATAAAAATTGTGACCAGGAGGAGTTCAAGAAAATCCTGAGGAGATGGGAATGAGTGCTTGCCAAGAATTGGTTGAGAAATCACTCAAGGTGCTTGCTAAGGGCTAAGAAACCACATGCAGAAGGGTGCTTGATGAGAGAGAGTTGACAAACCACCCAGGGTGCTTGTTGTTGGGTTGATAAACCACTCTTAGAAGTGCTTGCCACAACTGATAAACCACCCAGTATTGTGAATTTTTGTTGTGCTTGCCAAGCTGATAAACCACCTAAAGATATAAGTGATTCCTATCCTTGTTGAGCTGAGTATGGCTTCCAGCTGAAACTACAAAATAAAATTCCCCTTAGATCATGGATCTGGATTGGGGGTGACTACTGCAAGTAATTCTAGCAACAGTGAGTCTAAGGTTGGGTGGAATATTGAAGTCCCACCTTCAGTTTGGTCATTTGTATTATGGTAAATGAATGCATTTAGCTGAGATATGTGAAGTTAAAGATATTCCATGTGGAATTTAAAGTATAGCTCTAAGAAACGTTGCTTGGTTGTAGGATGCTAGTGCATGAAATTATTGACTAAAATGTTTGAATGCCCTGTGGCATTTATGAAATTATGTCATGCATTTGTAAGCTTAATGCCTGGAAGTTTTATTCAGGGTTGTGGGGGAGCGACTCCCCCCCCTTCGAATTGCTCTCGAAGCACACTCTGAGCGGGAGCGAATCGAGAGTGACCCAGGAGCGCACTCTTGAAATACGCTCTCGTCGCGCTCCGACAAAATAAATTTCGATCCCTGGCTTTTTTCACAAAAATTTTGTCACAAAGATGTTCCAAATGCAAATTTTTTTCAAAGAAACAAGATTTGTTGAGTAGGGAAGCCTAATATTCAAGCTTATGTCCTAAGTATTGATATGCAATTCATGGTAATGTTAAATTCTTAAAGTAAAAGGAACATTCTATGATTCTCCTTTATCATTCATTTTCATCATTGTACTTAAATTTTTAACATTACCATGAATGATGAAATGACTCGAGATATTTGGGAGTGGTTCCAACCTCATTGGATTTCATATGGAGAAAGTAGCACTTTAGATCTCACTCAAAATCCAGCAGACTTATCAAATTTTTCAAGATTTCAAGATTGGGGGAATTGCTATGTTTCCATTGGAATTTTTCATGTACTAAGGTATGGGACTTGTATTTAATCAAGAGCACGAAGCCACCCTCTATGTACATGTTATAGCTGCTACAACCACCCTCCAAAAGTTTGCCCATGCTTTGATTTTGGAGCCTTCTTTTGTCCACAGGAGATTATCTTTTACTGTTGTCAAGTATTCATGTTGTGATCAAGACTTATCTTTTCATGCTTCGCTTGTGATGTAATGATCCCAGTTTGATATCTTTCAAACACAAACTAACTTTTGACTTGACCTTGCAATTTTGTTGGGCTTGCCGCCAGAAACTGCAATCTTGGAAGGAAAGCCTTCCTTGCCTCCACAAGTTACACAATTCTTCTTGGCAGGCCAGCATTGAGCATGAAAACTGTGCAATTTCCGATGGCAGCCCAGCCTTGTTGATGGAAACTGCACAAAGCATCCCTTAAGCTCAGAAATTACGCAATGCACTAAGTCAAGAAGTTGCCTAGTCCTCGAGAATTGCGCAATCCTTCTTGACAGTGTGCATGCAGGTTTCCTGAGAAAGAAAAAAAGAGAAAAAGCAAAAGGCATCCCTAGAATATAGGGATTCATTAATTAGTTTCCCAAGGGTAGCACACTTACTATTTTTGGAACTTTCCGCCAAGTGTCGCATTTTCCTTGATTTTAGGCATGTGCGTCATAAACCCTACTAGGTCTAGATCTGTATAATGGACGCCCCTAGAGCTCATTTGCACATTCGATCTTAGAGATCTAGCATTCCCAAGGAGATCAAGGAGCCTTCGGTGGAGTTTAAGTTGCTTTTCCGGGTGAGTTTTCCTTTTCTCGTTTTTTGTCGTTTCGCTTCTATGAGTGTTGTTTTGCTTGTTTCTTTTCATGGTTGCTGACGTTTTAATGTATATTAGCTTATACAAATGTTGATTTGGTCTATCGTTCACCTTTCACAAGTGTCGCATTAGTTTTCTTGTTTTTGCCTGTAAACGGGTGTCGTCGCAGCTGCTCTCCATGTATGTTGGTTTTTCCTTTCGCATGTTAATATTTCACACTTGTTTTGCATTGATCTATCCATACTTAGTCAAATATGTACTTCAACATGCATTATCACTCAAATCTGCTTGTTTCCCACCTCTTACTAGGCAGATCTTCCCTTCCATTGGCCATGCATCACCTTGTCTAACTGGGCATTGTGCAAGTCTGAGGCTCAAGCTCTCAGCTTGGCCTTTGAGACTGCGCAATGCCCAGTGCCAGGCTGACCCAACTGTGCATTGTGCAGTTCCAAGGCTCAAGACCTCACCCTTGGCCACTCAGACTGCATAATGTGCAATCTCCATCCCAATCTTCCCAGGAAGAACTATGCATTGTGCAGTCTCTGGCCCCAGGTTGCATCACTAGCTACTGAGACTGCACAATGCGCAGTTCCTCCAGCCAGTCTCCCTCCCTTGATCTTAGGAATTGCGTAATCCTCCTCATCAATTCACTAGTTTGTTGCTTGATCTTTCTCTGTAAGTTGACTTGCTAAAGCTAACGTATGTCTGCCATGAGTGTTTTTCCTCCCACAAGTATTACATGTGTTGAGCACTTCCCTTCATCAATCACTGTTATTATGGTACCCAAGAGAACTGCTTCAAAGGATACCACAGAGAGCAGCACCGGGGAGGTTGAGAGTACGCCAATTTACTTGCCAGTATACTCAGACACTCAATTGTTTGTAGAAAAGGAATCAAATATCACATGGCAAAAGGTGAATGAAATTTTCTCAGCAAGAACCTTCAAAGCAGATCTGGAAGACCGGCAAGTGTATGTCAATGTCCAGAAATCAAGATTACACAGGGTTGCATGCAGGTACCCAACATTCCCATGTGCAGATGTTATTAGTTGGATATTGTCTCACACAAATCCAAACACTATGACTCTTAGCAGTACCAACGAATGGAAGCTTGCTTCTTTTCTGGCAACAGACTATCATCTCATGTACCATTTCCCAGAGTCGCTCATGGATTCATACTTCTATGCGAAAACCAGACTTGAGCACCAAGGAGATTGTTAAGGGTTGGGTGAAAGAGCCAACAAAGTTTCGTGAGACACCTACCAACACCTACAAGACAAAATCTCTCAAGAGGGCCTATCAGTTGCTGATAATCCTATGTTGCAGAATCTACAGCCAACAGAGCACTGAAACCTTTACTGAAGGGTGGGCTCCACCCTTCTTATTGGACCAAGTTGTGAATGAAGGTAAACCATTCAACTGGTCAAATTTGTTGGCTCAACAATTGCGGATCCATGAATCTAATGCCCTTAGTCCCCCTAAGGGCGGACAAGCCAGATTTTACATGTTTGCATATCGATTGGATGCAATTTGTGCACACAATGCATTCCCTGGCATGAATTTGACTTGGACACCACGGGAGCCTGCCGTGAATGTTTATTGCAAGCTATTTTCAAAGTGTAGCCACAGAGGAGTAATGGAGAAGCTAATTGATCACTTCCTCATTCCGTTGTACAAGTTGATCTTTGAGGAAGAGCCACTGCATGTCACATGGGGCAATGGAAACAGTATCGCAGATAGCAGATTGGTTTGCCTCATCGAATGGCACTTTCCTCATAATGTTCGATGGACAGAAGTCGCCACATCTTTTACCGAGGTATGCCACCGATAAGCTAGACATGCAAGAGGTTGTCTACCATCTCTCCAGAGGGTTGTCAGCAACATTGCACAGGAAGAAAAAAACACCTTAGCCAACCCTTCCTATGCAAATCAGATTATACAAGATCAAGAATCTAAAAGTCATGGATACTGAAGGAAAGGCGATAGAAAAATTTTCATTTAGTACTTTGGACTTCAATCCGTACAATCCTTGGAATGTCTGCAAAGACCATTGTGCGAGGATCCATTTCCAGTGGCTAAGTGGGACCTTTCACTGGTTGGAGGAGGAACCATGGAAGAATTGTTACAATGCCTCCAAGTCCCGCGAGCCGATCAGTTTTGCAGGAACTTCACAGGTTGCTCTGCAGAAGACAGTAACGGCGGAAGAGCACAACCCAGTGCACGAGAAGGGAAAGAGGAAGGTTGTGCACAATCCAAGAGGAGAGCGAAGCCGCAAGATGAAAGCAGATCCAGTGATTATGAGAAAGAATTGTAGCAGAGAAGAAGAGGAAACAAAGTGTGCAGGAAGCAAAACAGAAGCAAAGGGAAGAACAGGAGCAGAGGAGGAAAGAAGAGGAAGAAAGGAAAAAGCAAGAAGAAGAAGAAGGGTGAAAAGTAATAGCAGAAGAAACAGCGCCAACACAAGCTGAAGAAGAAGAACAAAACCAACAACTAGAGGAGGAGAGCAAATAGATGCAAGATAAAGAACTTGCTCAAGAAATAGAGTTGATCGAAACTCAAGACATGGAGGAGGAAATGGAGCTGCAAAATCAAGATGTCAACCTGATGCCCAGCACACAACAAGTCACCATTCAGTCTCCTCACCCTCCAGCAAAGCAAGCTCCAAGCAAGGAAGAGGAAATTGATCTTCTCGATGATGGTTCGGCTATGGACATGTAAAATCTAACTTATGACGAGCTTCAGAAAAGATTGTACAAACGAGGAAGAAACATGTTCCGAACGACCTCGCATCTCCTGCATTCATCTGAGAGAGGGTGATCGTGATAGACATCAGAAGAAATCCAGGTGCCATTGTCGCAGCCAACTTGGCCTTCGCAAGTGCTTTGAAGTCAAACATGCAGTATTTGATGGCCGAGAATAAACTGCTAGCAAAGAACTTGAAGGCTAACTAGGCAAGAGGTTGAACAGCTCCGAGCAGAGGTACAGAACACAGCTTCAGCATAGGTCCATATGTAGGAACTAAAGGCAACGATGCTCAGTGAAGTATCGGCACTGGGAGAGACTATGCGGAGTCTTTATGAGGATCTTGTTAACGTGCATAAGGCAGTGGTCAACTTGTATGGCCTACAGCACAAGTGTAAATATTTTCTCAAAACTCTCAGGAATGTACAAGCTGTTATTGTTGTTGTGCATGAATGGCCAATCCAATACAAAGGGGCACTGCTTGAATTAGGAAAGAAGACAAGGCAAGAGACAGAGTTGGAGAAGGAAAAGGTTCGGATGCTCATCCAGAATAATAAACAGCTCGCCTCGTTCATTGCGAACACTTAAGCCTCATATGCATGTTTGTACAACAACCTAAACTTCTTGGTGAAATCGCACGAGATCCCATCAGTCGACTCACTCACGAAGATCAAGTGCAGGAATCAGGTCAGGGAGGAGATAGAAGAGAACTTGGAACAGTTGAGACAGGTAGCCATCAAGGAAGACCATGAAGTAAACAGACAGAATATGCACAAGTACATTGGTGGCCATGTCTCAAGTGTTGTCCTAAAATGGATTAATGAGATTCGAAATGAATATGTGAAAGATCCAGAAACAAGTGTTATAATCATTAACCCTCCTCATAATTCAAAATTTGAATGGAAAAACGATATTCTGTGGTACAAGGGAAGAATTTACCTAAGTCTTGTTGCACACATTTTGTCAAAGTTCCAAGGAAGCGGAAGTACCAAATTTTTTCAACAGAATCGAATCATCTATCAACAGTTTCATATGTCATTATAAACCCATTTTGTATGTTATGTAATGTAAATGATGCTAGTAAGACCGTGAATGTATGTAACAACCTAAGCCTATTATTTTGGCGAGAGTTTCATCCTAGAAGGTTTTTTGTCTCACTTATTCATTTGTGTTTTTAAACACGGATGGTCGACAGAGTTTTTCCCTCCAACCTCACCCCAAAGCTAAGGTGGAATTCTTCGTCAAAGTCTTAAGTGAATCCAAGTGTTCTAGTCAAGTCTCATGTAAAAGTGAATTAGGAATAATTTAAGCTATTTGGTTAAATTATTTTCTTACAAATCACTTGGTCTACTAGCTCATATTGTGTCGTAGATTGGGTATGTTTTTTTAGGGTCTAAGCCGAACAGGTATTTCCACTTTAAGGGTTGAAATTGTAAATATTATGTAAAAAAATATTTTAATGCATGGTCCCTCATACTTAGACACCATGGTTAAAATATTAGAGAGTGGAAAAAATCATTAATCCCCTCATATGTTAATTAATTAAATTTTATGGCAAAAATAAATTAAAATCCGAAACCAAAAATTTAATTAATTAGAGTTAAAATTTTAATGTCTTAGGAAAATTAAATTATCTCAGTGAAAGATTCACGGGTCTTAAAAGAATTAATTTTTGGAAGTCCTCCACCAAAGGAATATTGGATATTTCAAAAAAATGGGCCCTTGAGCCTTGGTGGCTAAGTCAAAATCAATTTTGTTAAGAAATAAGCTCAAAATTTAAATTTTGAGCTAATTAAAATGGAATTAAATGATAAATTCGAAAATTCCTTAAAAATAAAAATTCAACGGCTAAGATTAAAATATGATCAAGTATTTTTTGACGGCCAAGATTATTTTGACAAAGATCAAGGAAACTAGCCGTTATTTTTCACTTGGAGGATTTATCTATAAATTAGAGTCATTTGAGTCTCTAGCCATCTGATTTCTGGCTAAGAAATTGTTGTTGAAGCATTTGTGTAAACTATTGTCCCACTGGGAACTATTTTTTCTATCATAATAAAGACTTTGGGGTGCAACTCGAGGTGTCCATGTTCATTGATTTGTGGTATGTACTAACTACGAGATTTCCTATGTTGTGCTAATATATGATTATTTTGAGATAAATACAAAGTGTTTCTAGGTCCTTTAGTACTTAGTCTCCAAGTTCACAAACTGTGGGCAGGGATCAATTTCACTTGGATGCTGAATATTTATGTGGTGGATTAAATCTTTGCTAAGGCTTATAGTGTGCATGGGGTTTTTGAAATGTTTTTAGCCATTTATCAAAGAAAATAATCATAACAAAAAAAAATAAATCATTTCTCAAAGAAAACAAAAATTCAAAACCCTTGTATATTTGTAAATTTTCTGAATAATTTTGTAAATTATTTTGCTAATTGGGGTTTTGGGATTTTAAGATTTTGTATATATTTGGGGTTTGGGTGTTTTATTTTCATTTTCTGCAAGTTAAATCAAGAGAAGAGGCTGAAGTAGAGCAAGATCTAGGCCCTTGAGGGTAAGTTATAGCCTCTAGAAATTTTTTGCAGGGCTAGCCATTGAAAAATTTGCAGCAAAATTCAGATCCAGAAGAGGGCTTGCGGTGGGATTTTAAGCCCCTAAGCCTAGTAAGCCCTAGAATCTAGCCTTTTAGCCTCCTCTCCCTCCAGTGTTGGCTTTCCTTGGCCTCCTTCTCCCTCACTTACCCTTCATTTGGCCTCCCAGCCTCCTTAAACCTCAACGCTAGCCCTATTTGGCTTAGTGTTGGCTTTCTCTAGCTCTAGCTTGGCCCTTGTCCATTTATGAAATTTTCAAAACTGATTCCTTGGTGGCTTTGCAAGAGAAATTTGCTCAAAAGGTTGTTTTAAGGTACAAGATCATTGGAGAAATTTTGGACAACTTGGGCAAGTTCATCTTCAAGTATTTAAGCTTAGGGTTTGCTCTCTAAACTCTCATTTTGCCTTTTTTTTTATTACAGCAGCGATAACAGTGATACAATAGCCCTAAAAACACATTTAAATTGGTCAAAATCATTCAAAATTGCAAAATTTTAATTTTCCTAAACTTTGGCCACTTAGGCATCTAAGATCTAGTCTAGATCTAAATATTTTGTTAAAATTGGCAACGAGGACCAAACTCCATGTAGATCACCTTATTTATGGCTTCTGATATTTTTCCTAGACTCCTCTCATCGAGAGGTGTAGGATTGATCTAAAGATCATCCGATTCTGATAAGTATTTATGGAGATATGAATTTATTTTGATTATGGACAAATTGTCAAAGTCGACCAGCAAACTTATGTAGGCTCAGAAGCCCAACAGTCATGTCTATTCAAACTCAACGTTTGCATATAAATACAAGGAGCATTCTCCTCATTTGGACAATTCAATTCACTCATCTTCTCTCTCTCTCTCATCCGCATAAAAAGAACCTCTCTCTCTCTCTCACATGTGTGGCTGAAAGGAAAATGTCCTAGGGCAAGGAAGACACAAAAAGTACGATAGGGCAACAGGTCATCTCTTTGACCAACATTGACCAAGCGTTGACCTTCCAAAAGTGCAGATTGGGTGTGGTTGCCTCTCCTAGGCAGGCCGCAATTTTTGGCACGAAAATCAAGGTGATCTGACCTCTGGTTTGACCAGTGTTGACTGCCCTAGTTTAGGGTTGCAAGTTGACTTCAGAAATCTGCAAATTGACTGAACTTTTGGGGTTGTTCAAGAGTTGTTTCTTCAGGCTGTTCAAAGACAAGTTGACCGTTAATTGACCAAGTATTTTAGAGGTCAATTTCAACTAGTCTAACCAAGTTTGACTTTGCTGATCTAGGATTTGTTGTTGCTGATATAAAATTACATAATTCAGATTTTGTACTATTTCTCTCTGCTGAGCTTTTGAAGATAAAAGAAGATTTGATCAAAGGGTTTCCCCGCATTGGGGTTTGTCCCTGGCTAGCCGCCACATCTTATGTCTCGTCTTAGCTTGTTTTTTGTTGATCATTTAATGTTCTATCTTCACTTTACTTAATGTATATGTGATTGCTAATCTGTGGCTAATTAGAAGGAAAATAAGTAAACTGCTCTAAGCATAGAACATACCATAATTTAACATGGTATCAGAGCTGAAGTGAAGACAAAGTCCAAGCAAGAGCAACAGCAACAGCAATCACCGAAGAGAAGGTTGGCAAGGCTATCTTAAAAAGAAATCATGGGGTCCTCAACACACTTCCTTGCTAAAAACAAACTTCGTGAGAAGTCTGACTATCACGGATGGAAGATGTCTCTCGATCTAACATTAGAAGAGCAGGAAGTGTTGGACCATGTGAGAGGCAGGATTGTTGAGCCTCCATCAAATGCATCCACTGCTGCTAGGAATAAATGGACCAAGGGAGAAGTCAAAGCAAGGAAGATCATCTGGGACTCTATCGACAAGTGCTTGGTGGCCTATGTTTCCAAGCTGAACATCTCCAAGGAAATCTAAGATATACTGGTGAGTTTATTTAAAGTTAATGATGCAAATCAAGTCTTGTTTCTTAGAAATAAGTTGAAGGAAATTAAGAAGGGCAAAGATGAGACTATGCAAGCATATTTCTTAAGGATCACCGAAATCAAGAACGATCTCCTATCTATTGGAGAAGTAATTCCTGACAGGGAAATGACACTCAACTCTTGGAGGACTGCCATCTGAATGGTATATATTCAGGACTACTCTTCTCAACAATAACGTAATTGCTAGATTTGAGGAATTAATGGCCAGATGCATTCAAGAAGAAACAAGGATGGAAGAGCAATAAATGCCCATACTTAAAGGTCATCGCTCTGCCTTTTCTTTTCATACTAAAAGAAGAAACAATTCCGAGGCTAAATTCAAAGGAAAGGCTAGACCAAAGGGTGGAAGAAAAGGACGATGTTACAATTGCAATAAAACGGGTCACTATATAAGGGAGTGCCCTGATAAAAGGGACTCACACCGGGACGATGATCAAAATCCCCCTCAAGGCAATCAAAGGAATGGCAAGTCAAATGGCAAAGAGGTAAAAGAAGTGCCGGAAATCAAGGAAGAGGACAACCATTCAAGAAGGCGAGAAATTCCAGGTATGAATCTAACACTATTAACAATAAGCAAGATAAATATTATCTACCAGCAGCTCTATCTACCCCTGCTCCCCCAGACTCACTGGGAAATTGGCTTATTGATAGTGGTGCCTCAAGGCACTTCACTGGTTATAAAGAAGCTCTCTATAATCTGATAAAGAAGGAAACCAACCTGGAAATTGTTCTTAGAGATAATTCAAAATATCTCGTGAAAGGCGTAGGAAATGTCACTCTTCAATTGCATCGAGGTAATACCATCCACTTACAAGATGTATTATATATACCTCATCTCAAAAAGAACCTGGTGTCCATTTGGGCAATGAAAGACAAAGGCTACAAGGTGGCCTTCAGCTATGGCAAGGTACATGTATGGAAAAAGAACTTTAAAGATGCTTTTAATCTTGGGTTTCGAGTTGATTCATTATATCAGGTCGGTGGAAGTCCGATGGGTGTCATGTCTTGTGACACATCTCTTCAGTCTGAACTATGGCATCAGAGGTTTGCTCACCTTCATTATAAAGCTCTACCCGATGTAAGAAAAATGGTGTCTGGGATGCCCGAGTTCAGATTAGAGCAAGAAGGTGTATGTCCAGGATGTGCCGAAGGGAAGCTCAAAAGGGGACCATTCCCCTCAAGCCAAAGCAATACCTCCGATATACTGCAGTTGGTTCACTCAGACATATCCGATATGATGCCTATGAAATCCTTGGGAGGATATTTATATTACCTCACTTTTACAGATGATTATTCTTGCAAGACTTGGATATACTTTTTGAAAAAGAAGGATGAAGTGTTCTCCTGGTTGCGGCACTTCAAAGCCTTGATCGAGAATCAAACCGAAAATAAGATCAAGATCTTAAGGACTGATAATGGGACTGAATATGAATCCAATGAGTTTCATGACTTTTGCAAAGAGGTTGGCATTAAGAGGGGGACTACTACACCATACACCCTGAACAGGATGGTGTGGCGGAAAGGAAGAATCGTACAATTGTGTAAGTTGTTCGTGCTATGCTCCATGATCAAAGACTTCTGAAGTTTCTATGGGCCGAAGCTGCAAATACCGTCGTATATGTACAAAACCGATGCCCTCATCAAGCATTGGGTTCCAAGACTCCCGAAAAAATGTTCACCGATAAGAAACCTGACGTATCTCATTTTAGAATTTTTGGAAGCCCTGTATATTTTCATGTGCCTAAAGAAAAAAGGAATAAATTGGGTGCATCTGGAAAGAAAGGAATCTTCGTGGGCTATAGCAAAAATACGAAGGGCTATAGAATCTATGTAGCTGGTCAAAGGGAAGTCGAGATTAGTCATGATGTCACCTTTGACGAAGATATGGCTCTTAGCAAGGTAGACAATCTTCCTACTTTAAGGGGATCTAAAGAAGCTAACACCGGGGAATCGAAGGAAAAAGAAGATGAGACGATGCCCGATGTGGAAGAACCTATGGATCCTATTGATCCTCCTCCGCAAGAGCCTTCCTCTTCTAGGAAGAGGCCTTCATGGCTTAGGGGGACACTTGATAACGCTAAAAGACAAATTGCACACCGAGGAACCTTCCGTGAAAGTAAGAAGCTGAACAGGTATCAGGGATACCTGACCATCATGAGCACGATCATCCAAAATGAGCCTTCGTCATTCACAGATGTTGTCAAGTATCAAGTATGGAAGGATGCTATGACCGAGGAACATGAGTCCATTATGAAAAACGATGTTTGGGATGTGGTCCCCAGACCCCAGGACAAAGCAATTGTCACTTCAAAATGGCTTTACAAGATAAAGCATGCAGTTGATGGAAGTGTGGAAAAGTATAAGGTTCGTTTTGTCGCTCGTGGCTTCCCCCAGAAGGAAGGTATAGACTATGACGAGATATTTGCACCTGTTGCCCGATATACCACCATCCGCTCGATCATAGCCCTTGCTGCTTCGCAAGGATGGAACCTACATCAGATGGATGTCAAGACTGCGTTCTTACATGGTTCGATCAAAAAGGAGGTCTATGTGGAGCAACCCAAAGGATTTGAGATTTATGATCGAGAAACTCATGTGTGCAGGTTGAAGAAGGCACTCTATGGGCTAAAGCAAGCACCCCGAGCATGGTATGAGAGGATCGATAGCTACTTGATGAAGTTGCGATTCACTAGGAGTGAAGTCGACCCTAACCTTTACTTTAAGGTTATAGATGACAAGCCTCTCATACTGGTGCTATATGTTGACGACCTCTTTCTAACAAGTGCAGACCCTCTCATTCATGAATGTAAGAGGGAGTTGGCTTCTGAGCTCGAGATGAAAGATCTAGGACTTATGCACTATTTCCTAGGACTAGAAGTCTGGCAGAAACCAAGGGAGATTTTCCTATCTCAAGGAAAATATGTGGTGAAGAAATTGGAGAGATTCAGCATGGTGGATTGCAAGCCCGTAACTACCTCGATGGAGCTTGACTTCAAGAAGTTAAGCGGTAGTGCTGCTGAACCTGTTTTACGAAATGCTACCGAGTATCGTCAACTCGTCGAAACATTAATGTTCTTGGTGAACTCCCGTCCGGATATATGCTTTGCAGTCAACACATTGAGTCAACATATGGTTGAGCCTCACCGCTCACATTGGATTGGTGCCAAGAATCTGTTGAGATATCTTCGTGGCACAATCACTAATGGGTTGAGATACACTGCCGGAGATGTGAGACTACTTGGGTAAACTGATGTTGATTAGGCAGGCAGTGTGGTGGACCGAAAGAGCACTTCTGGGTGTTGTTTCTCTTTGGGATCTGCCTCGATATCCTGGATGAGCAAGAAGCAGAAGTCGGCGGCTTTGAGCACCGCCGAGGCAGAGTACATCACTGCTAGCATGGCCTCCTGTGAGGCAGTTTGGTTGCGAAAGCTCTTCAATGAGCTATTTGGATTTACATTGGATACCATAGTGATTCTGTGTGACAACTAAAGCGAGATCCGTTTATCAGAGAATCTCGTATTTCATGATCGCTTCAAGCATATCGATATCAGGTACCACTATATTCGAGACATGGTGCAACGAGGAGCAATAAGGCTCCAACATATCAGTACAGATGAACAAGTCGCTGACATTTTGACAAAGCCCCTAGGAAAGGTCAAATTCCTGACTTTCCGAGAACGACTTGGTGTCGTTCAGAGACCCTCTTATGAGGGTCGAGTATGATGTATTGAGCTCTGGGAGCTCCAGGGGGGCGCGGGGTACTCCTTGGAGCAACATGTGACCACAGGGCAACCCACCATCCCCTGGTGGTGCACTATATATAGGGTGAAGGTTCAACCTTCCCCTGCGACACCCCGTGGCGACTGTGGAACAGGATGATTAGTTCTCCTGTGGGCCAGGATGATTCGTTCTCTGTGGCGACTGTGGAGCAAGATGATTAATTCTCCTGTAGGCCAGGATGATTAGTTCTTTGTGGCATCCACTGGACAGGATGATTCGTTCTCTTGTGGACAAGATGATTAGTTCTCCTATCGAGGCATCCTACCCATGCAGTGTGGGACTCATGGAATTACCTCTCACCTAATCAATGAGCAGGGAAATGAGGATAGAGACCATAGTAGTACTATCAATGGACGCATCGTTGTATCTATCGTACTCCCTATGCTAGGATGACCTCCATTGATCTGGGATCAATGATACTGATCTAGGATAAGTGAGAGTGGTTCACACTCTGAGACTGACTTCCGGTCAGTGGAGGATGGTATGATACATCCTCGATCATTTCTTCTTCTTCATAGTTCGAGCAGAGCAAAGCAGAACAAAATAAAGCACAGCAAAGTGGGGTCAAGTTCTACAGGATAGTGCATTTGATGGATCGATAGCAGAGTGATAATCTGACGGATTACAGATGAAGTTCTCCCTAGTTGAGAGGGAGTGTTAAAATTGGCAACTAGAGCCAAACTCCATGTGGATCACCTTATTTATGGCTTCTGATATTTTTCCTAGATTCCTCTCATCGAGAAGTGTAGGATTGATCTAAAGATCATTTGATTCCGATAAGTATTTATGGAAATATGAATTTATTTTGATTATGGACAAATTGTCAAGGTCGGCCAGCGAATTTATGTAGGCTCAGAAGCCCAACAGTCATGTCTATTCAACCTCAACGTTTGCAAATAAATACAAGGAGCATTCTCCTCATTTGGACAATTCAGTTCACTCATCTTCTCTCTCTCTCTCCCCTACGCATAAAAGGAGCCCCTCTCTCACATGTGTAGCTGAAAGGAAGACATCCTATGGCAAGGAAAACGCAGAAAGAAGGACGCTAGGGCAGCAGGGCATCTCTTTGACCAGCATTGACCAAGCATTGACCTTCTAGAAGTGCAGATTGGGTGTGGTTGCCTCTCCTAGGCAGGCCGCAATTTTTGGCATGAAAATCGAGGTGATCTGACCTCTGGTTTGACTGGTGTTGACTACCCTAGTTTAGGGCTGCAAGTTGACTTCAAAAATCTGCAAATTGACTGAACTTTTGGGGTTGTTCAAGGGCTGTTTCTTCAGGCTGTTTGAGGGCAAGTTGACCGAAAATTGACCAAGTATTTTAGAGGTCAATTTCAGCTAGTTTGACCAAGTTTGACTTTGCTGATCTAGGGTTTGTTGCTGCTGATATAGAATTACAGAATTCAGATTTTGTACTATTTCTCTCTGCTGAACTATTGAAGATAAAAGAAGATTTGATCAAAGGGTTTTCCGGCACTCGATTTTGTCTCTGGCTAGCCGCCACATCTTATGTCGCTCGTCTTGGCTTGTTTTCTGTTGATCATTTAATGTTCTATCTGCACTTTACTTAATGTATATGTGATTGCTAATCTGTGGCTAATAAGAAGAAAAATAAGTAAACTGCTCTAAGCATAGAATATACCATAATTTAACATATTTGGTTGCTGGAATTTTCTGCATAAGTCACTGAATCAAATCTGCAATTTCTGAATCACACCTAAAGAAGACTCAAAAAATTGATTTTCCAGATTTGGTTATTTCCTATTTTTGGGCATATTGGGCATTGGTTTTAGCATCATTAGTTTGATGATCTACTGATTTGTTTACTGCTGTTATAAGATATATCAGATATAATCTAGCACTGAACACACTGCATCTTAAAGTGGCTTAAAACTCATATTTTATTTTGGCAAGTTATTGGGCATTTCACTGATCATTGCTAATCACTATTGGCTTGTTATCCATTAAATCTAAGTGTTTTCCTCACTGCTGTTATGATTTTCTTACTGCCGTCATAACAGTCACATATCACATCAACTTTCATGTTAAAGTGATTTCATTTCTGCTATCGTAGAGTTAATAAGTGCTGAGATATTATTGTTGATTTGGAATCTAACACTTGCTTATCTTGAGAATTTGTTAACTTGGCACTTAACACACTCAACATCTAAGTCTTTAAATCTCATTGGTGGTTTAAGTTGTTTGAGCATTGGCATCATTGTGTTTGACATCTAATTAAGGCATTGTTAAGAAATCGTTAGATAATTGCTCTAAGTTAAAGATCATAATCTTAAGAGGCTTTGATATCTTGGTTGTTTATCTTAAGCATTTGGCATCTTAAGTTTCATTGGTTATCATTCTAAGTGAGCATTTCAACATTGGTCATTGGCATATCTCAAGTAATCATTGTTGAATTAGACATTTGTTCTAAACATCTTGTGGAATATTGTTGAATATTGGCACTTGTATCTTTAAGCACCTGTCTTGTCTTAAGATTGTTATCTAATCATTGTTAAGTACTCTAGCTATAAGATAATTCACACTAAGTACTTAAATAACATAAACAATTTTAACTCAAGAAGACTTCACTAAATCTATGTTGCATAAGCATCCTAGGACTTAATTTGCATTATTAATTTACCTCTAAACATAAGCTTGATTGGTAGACTCCTACGGCAACCCTTTTCCAATTAGCTTGAGGGATTCAACTCTTCTTAGTAGTTAATACATTGGCCTTGCAGTCGTTAGAGCCACAGACTCTGTAGCGCTGGAGGCACTGGGTGGGTGGAACACAGGGGGAGATATCATTAATCAGGCCATTGCCTGCTTCCCGTTAGCTTCCATTTCACAACCTACTCTGAAGACTGTTTCTCAAAACGGTTAAGGGACAGGTTCAACTTAGACTAGACATTTAAGCCAAAAATAACCAACATCCTTGCATCACACCTCACTATTAGGAATTGCATATCATGTAAGATAGTCTATCATAATAAGCAACGTGTCCATTTATAGTAAGCAAGAATTGTGACTCCATAAGGCATTGGTCTCATCTTAAAATCTAATATAATCATTAATCTTGTTAAATTCTACCGAGTAGCTAGGCCACTCATCCGTCTCTCCCAAGCAAGTTGTTTCCCAATTTGTTTTCCTTCACCTCATTCCATAGGGACTACCCCCAATAGGCTGATGTTGTCAGACAGCTAGAACAGAGTGGGCGGGGATCAGAGTGACAACCCTCGCCTTTAGTGGTTGTCGCGATGCTTGTACAATCAAGGCAACAACAAGTCCAAATTGCAAATTTAAAGCCAAAGTTCTCAAAGAGTCCCATGATTCATTCTCGATCAAGCATGCAGGTTTCTTTAAAACCTATTATAATGCACACCAATCATTCTTATGGAGGGGAATGAATAATGATATTCAAAAATATGTAGTAGAATGTGATCAATGCCAGCGAAATAAAAGTGAGAATATTATGACCTCGGGTCTGCTCCACCCCTTAAATACTCCAAACCAAAAATGAGAAGAAATATCTATGGATTTTATTGAAAGATTACCCATTTCAAATGGAAAAGATAAAATTCTTGTAGTAGAAGATAGACTCACAAAGTATGCACACTTCATAGGAATGAAGGAATCAGATTCAACAAAAGATATTGCTAAGATATTTTGCAAGAATGTCTACAAATTACATGGATTTCCCAAAGTCATTGTTAGTGAAAGAGATGCCAAATCTAAAGGGAATTTTTGGAAGGAGCTCTTCAAACATACTGGGACATACCTCAACATGAGTTCTGCATCTCATCCTCAAACAGATGGTCAAACAGAAACCATCAATAAGTGCTTTGAAGCTTTCCTTTATTGTTATGCAACAGACAAACAAAATAAGTGGGCTCATTGTTTACATCTCGCTGAATGGTGGTACAATTCAACTTATCATATGCCCGCAAAAATGACCCCATTTCAAGCTCTGTACGATTATGAACCTCCTAAATGGAAGGACTTGGCCATCACCGAGACAAAATTTCCAGCACTTAAGGATCAGTTAGAAGAAACCCAAAAAGTCTTTCAAGCATTAAAAAAAATCGAAGTATTTCAAGAAATTGCATGAAGCAACAAGCCGACCAACACAAAATAGAGAAAGAATTTGAAGTCGGAGAATGGGTATTTGTTAAACTTCAGCCTTACAAGCAATTATCCCTAAAGCTGGAAAAGAGAAAACAATCTGGCACCAAATTTCTATGGACTATATTAGATTAACAAATAGATCAACCAAGTAGCATAAGCCTTCCGGATAATAGTTGTGTTCACAACATTTTCCATGTATCTTGCCTTAAAAAAGCATTGGGAAAACACCAATTAGCACAGACAATGCCTCTGATATTAAATGATGAAGGCAAGTTTGTCTTAGAACCAGAAGGAATTATTACCACCAGAGAAAGGAAATTACGATCTCGAGTGATTAAAAAATACCTTATCAAGTGGAAGAACCTACCAGAAGAAGAAGCCTCTTGGGAGATAAAAGCGTTTCATCAACAATACCCATCGTTACGTATGCTTTGAGGACAAAGCATTCTTTCGAGAGGGAGGCAATGTTATGTATAAAATTATTTTACTAACTTAATTAACTTTATTTTTAGACTAAGGGGCACAATCAAAGATCATGCCCCCTCATGTAATGGCTCTTGGGCTATATTTAAAGCCAGAGCCCTCATTCATTGTAATCATCATTCAATCATTAATAAAATATATAATTTTGTCTGTAATTAAATGAGATTATTTGCTCCATCTTACTGAGCATTGTTACTCCAGATATGGCTATTTTGGCTTTAGCATCATTGTATTTCATTTATGCAAATGTACTTCGATTACCTATTGTTGATTTGGGGTAGCATCGGATGTGCTCTAGCCACGAAATTTCGTGGAAAGGTTGGGGCACATGAGATTTCCAATACCCAGAAAGGGTTTGGGCAGATTCTAAACAGATCAAGAGATATTAAAATAATTAATATTTTTAATGAAGTCCCTAAGTCTAAACTTGGGAAAAATAAAATATTAATGTGTATTAATATGAATCTATGTTAGAATGGTCCAAAAGACATGGATCAAGCTAGATCTAATCTTAGCCATTGATTAGGGACTTAATCTCGACCGTTGGGATGTCAACAGGAAAAGTATAAGAGACTTGAGGGTCACTTGGAGAGTACACCAAAGTGATCAGTCATTCTATTCTCTAGAGCGGGGTTTGCTAAGAGAGATAGAATCAATGATCGGAGAGCAGCTGAGGGTCATTGAGTACAGAGAGACAGAGAGTCATAGAAAGTGTCGGGAGATCAACAAAGCAGCCAGAGAGAAAGAGACGTAGAAGCAACCAGTGCTCACGCAGGGCCACGCAGAGGCAGCTAAGTGTTGCGTAGAGCACCAGAGAGGCCAATGTAGCTGACGCAGAGGCTCAGAGAGCTGACGCAGAGCCTTCTGGAGCTGACGCAGGCCAAGATAGGTTGATGCAGGGCTAGCGCTGGGCTAAGAGAGGCTGACGCAGTCTAGATTGGGCAGACGTTGGGGTGTTTGGGGCAGATTGGTGCTGAGTAGCTGCCGGAAGGATTATCTGGGGTTTCAGCCAGTAGATCTGTCAGAATCTGAGAGGTATTACTGCCAAGGAAATTCTCTGTTGGGTAGGCCAATTTTGGCACCCAGATTGTACTCTGATATTGCTTAATAAGAAAACCCTCAGATAGCTGCATCGATTTGCCCACATTGGGTTTTTCCGGGGACATTAGTCCAAAAATAATGGTGTCATATGGTCTGTTTGTTTCTGTTTCTTTTAGTTGTTGATCTGTAATATGTTGAGCATGCACTAGTGTTTATTTTCAGTATTTACATTGTACATAACTTGTTAAGAAAAATAACAAGTAGGTCGGAATAAATCAGATAAAGTGCATGGAGGGTTTCTAAGTAAGTAAAATTAGAAACTTCAACATGGTATCAGAGGGTGATTACAGATCACAAGAGAACTAAACGACATCAGCCGAGCGGAGCAATAGCAGCAGAAAACAGTTGTCCCGAGGTGACAGAAGCTGTTTCTAGCAGAGCAGCAACAACGAAGGGTGACACAGTGCCTGAGTCATCAAGGATGAGTCGAGAAGAGGCAGCACAGAGGCTAAGGAAGGCAAAAGAAGCCTCACGCAAAGCCACACAGTGGCTAGGAGGGTTGACACAGTTGGCTGAGGAGGCCGAGTTGCTGGTGCCGGGATTGTGCAGAGCCTAGGAGCTCTCACCTTCAAGTTGTTGGGGTTTAGAAGGCTGCGAGAATATTGCAGTGGAGCTGGTGAGGTACTGTATTCAGAACAGTACCTGACAGATCAAGGCCAAAGGAGTTGCTACTGAGGGTTTCCAGCCGAGGAACCCGGATCAGTGGTGCAGTTGCACAAGACGATCAGAGTAGGGGGCATCTCGCAAACGGTAAAAGGATTTCCAGGAGGGAAATCAGGACTCAAAGGGAGTCCAGAAGAGAAATTCCAGACGGGAAGTAGAGACTCAGCAGGAGTCGAACAGAGAACTTCCAGCTGGGAAGTAGACTCAGCAAGAGTCGACCAAAGAACTTCCAACCGGGAAGCAGACTCAACAAGAATTGAACAGAGAACTTCCAGAAGGGAAGTAGACTCAGCACGAGTCAAACCAAGAACTTCCAAGCGGGAAGTAGAGAGACTCGGAGGAGTCAATAGAGAAGAGCAAAGAGATGGCCATGAATGTGTTGAGGGATCAGGACAGGGTGTCCAACTTTGTCATCTGGAAGGCCAGGATCCTGTCTATTCTATGTGCCATGAGTGCTCACGCACCACTTGAGCGGAAGTGGAGAGACATCGAGCTGTAGTCAGGAGGACTATAGGCGATGAGGGGCAGGATCCTCGAGGTACCCAGCCTCTTGGATTAGACCTTGCTACGGGAGCCCCGATGAGGAGTAGCAACACTGGCTGATGTGGGTAGAGATGGATGCGGATGCAGCCGCAGAGAGAGCTACAGTGCAGGAGTCGCCAGACAACGCAGGGCTAGCAGGCTGCAGCAGTGCAAGAGGCACAGGAGTGTTGCACCAGTGCAGGACGGCACAAAGAGGTGTGCAACGATGCAAGATGCAGGGAATTGTTGCACCAACGCAGAGGTCAGAGAGGGAGCACTTGTCAGCGGCAAAGGGAACTTCAGCATCAATGGGTGTCTCTAGCCCAACAGGGAGGTCAAATTGGGAGATCAGTTACTTACTTCTCAGTAACTGAGTTGCAGTGCAGTAGTGGGCAGCACGATGCAGCATGATGAGAGGAGGTGCAGTGCGAATGCAATGCTGTGAGAAAGGACCAGCAGCAGCACAAATGTAGAGGGAGTTGTCGTGCAGCAGCAGCAGTGGCAGTGGTAGAACCATAGGCAGCAATACAGGATACAACAGTGTAGAGGATGTTGGGTAGGAAGGCCTAGCATCAGCATAGGTACCAATGTCGGATGATCAGAGTAATACTCAGTGAGGAGTATTGCTATAGCACAGTCCTCGCTAAGAAGTAGTGTTGATTTGGGGTAGCATCGGATGTGCTCTAGCCACAAAATTTGGTGGATAGGTTGGGGCACATGAGATCTCCAATACCCAGAAAGGGTTTGGGCAAATTCTAAACAGATCAAGAGATATTAAAATAATTAATATTTTTAATGGAGTCCCTAAGTATAAACTTAGGGAAAATAAAATATCAATGTGTATTAATATGAATCTATGTTGGAATGGTCCAAAAGACATGGATCAAGCCAGATCTAATCTTAGCAGTTGATTAGGGACTTAATTGCGGCCGTTGAGATGTCAACAGGAAAAGTATAAGAGGAGGCTTGAGGGTCACTTGGAGAGTACACCAGAGTGATCAATGATTCTATTCTCTAGAGCGAGATTTGCTAAGAGAGATAGAATCAGTGATCGAAGAGCAACTGAGGGGCATTGAGTACAGAGAGACAGAGAGGCAGAGATAGTACCCGGAGAGCTGCAGAGCAGCCAGAGAGAGAGACGCAGGAGCAGCCAATGCTCATGCAGGGCCACGCAGAGGTAGATAAGTGTTGCGCAGAGCACCAGAGAGGCCAGCGTAGCTGACGCAGAGGCTCAGACAGAGGACGCAGGGCCTCTTGGGGTTGACGCATGCCAAGATAGGTTGACGCAGGGCCAGTGTTGGGCTAGGAGAGGCTGATGCAGTCCAGATTGGGCAGACATTGGGGTTTTTGAGGCAGATTGGTGCCGAGTAAGTGCCCGAAGGATTATCCGGGGTTTCAGCCAGTAGATCTGTGTAATATTCCTAATTAGCCATAGCTAATTGGAATATTTGATTTTGCTCAATTTTTCCTTCTATAGTTATTTATAAATAAAAAGGTGAGGAAAGGGGGACATAACTCACTTTTTGAATAAAGTCACTCCCTAGTAACACAACGTTGTAATTTAAAAGGGGAGCCAAGGGGGCCAAAGGACCACGTAGAGAAGGGGGCCCACGTAGACACTTGGAGGGACTGCGCAGATGGAGAAGGAACACGTGGCAAGAGATAGACTACGTTGGAGGAGGTGGGCCTTAGGGTTTTGAGAGAGGCCAAAGCTATAAAGGAGAGAGGAGCCTCCTCATTTTGATCACAGATTATGTTGCATTTGAGCTAGTCACTTCGACTTAGAGCACGCTGGTTGTTTAGCTTGTCTGCAGCACTGTTTAGTGCATTGAGTGTCTCCGTTCGAAGATCTCACCCTTAGCCCCGGGGGACTTCGAGTGCCTACTCGGGCAAGGTAGTTTCATCAGTATTTTGCAGGAGGAGTGATCTCTAGAGTTGAGGAGGAGTTGAGCATTTTGATGACTGCGCAGTCTTGAGAGGGGAGGACGCAGTCTCTTTTGGTAGGAGAGCTCCGAACTAGGTTTTTGTGGCGGATTTGAGCTTGGAGATTGAGCAAGGGATCAGCCCTTGCATATTGGAGGATTTTGGCAGAGTTTCAGGTAGAGTTTTGGAGGATTCTCTTCAGGAGCAGCGCAGAGCCTTGAGGGATAGCGTAGATCCTCAAGGGGGTGATTTTCGGGGGTCAGTTATTTTAGAAAAGCTTTCTAGGGTTTTCTGGGTTTATTGAGCAGAGGTTGATTCCAGAGTTTTAGCATTTTCTGAAGAGGGGAACAACCCCAAATCCTCACTTGATTCGAGCAGTAGCAGCAGCACAGCAGTTCTCTGGCAGCTTGGACGCAGTTCAAAGAGAGGCCATTTCCTTACCATTCTGAGTGTATTTCTTCACTTGCCTTGTGCAAGTCGAGGTGCTATCTTTCTTATCACCTCTTGTACTCTTTCTATTACTCAGTATAATAAAATGGCTTAGCATTTCTCTCTGCATTTCTCGAGTATCTGCTTATATTCCATGTATACATTATTGTATGTTGCACTATTGTTATTTTTATCTCTTTGAGCTTCCCGGCTATTATACCAATTGTGTGTTTTCTCCTATACTCTTAGACAGAGTCTGGAAAGGGCCAGGTAGCCTCCAGATCTCGTCCTCTTTTCAGAGGCGACATATCTGGTAAACGCCCTCCCAGTCCATCTCTGGTTGGAGTTTGCTTGTGTTTGTGGGATACCCCTGATAAGGGATATTACAATCTGTCAAAAACTGAGGTATTACTGCCAAGGAAATTCTTTGTTGGGTAGGCCAGGTTTGGCACCCAGATTGTACTCTGATATTTCTTAATAAGAATACCCTTAGCTCGCTGCACCAGTTTTCCCACATTGGGTTTTTCCAGGGAAATTAGTCCAAAAATAATGGTGTCATATGGTGTGTTTGTTTCTGTTTCTTTTAGTTGTTGATCTGTAATATGTTGAGCATGTACTAGTGTTTATTTTAAGTATTTACATTGTAAATAACTTGTTAAGGAAAATAAAAGGTAGGTAGGAATAAATCAAATAAAGTGCATGGAGGGTTTCTAACTAAGTAAAATTAGAAACTTCAACTTATTAAATGAGCTTATTTGCTCCATCTTACTGAGCATTGTTGCTCCAGATATCGCTATTTTGGCTTTAGCATCATTGTATTTCATTTATGCAGATGTACTTCGGTTACCTATGGATACCTAAAAGCATACTTAGCATTACTGTACTTTCTCATTGAATAATCAGATTTTCCATCCTGCCTTTTGTCTCAATTTGACCTTCAACATGGCCTGTAATACTTGATTACATGTATCCTAAGTATCTCTTTGCAAATAAAATTAAAAGGAACAGCCTCCTGATTATTTGCTATAACTTACATCCAGACTTGCATACTAAGCCAGTGATATCCAAGTTTCCAGATAAATTATGTTCTATTCTCTGAAACAATATAACTTAGACCTTACAACCTAAATGCAGTCAGTGGCTGTTCACTTACAATGACAATTGCAACCAAGAGGAAAAGCCTGCATGAAATAGACCATGCAATTCAAAGATGTCCCACAATTAAAATTTTCAGGACATTACCTCCAAAACTTCCACCGCATCAATACTAATAAAAGGATCAGAAATGTGTTGCGCCCAGATATTTAAAACCAATGGTGAAATGATAGACTCTACTGCGACTGATGTTTCTTCATCTGTAACCACAAAAGAACTAAAAGAACTTAGGAAAGACATGATGTGTCGCACATTTTAATAGGAAAGCAATTTCAAAAACTTGAATTCGCTATTATTCAAGTCAAGTTATTGGTTCCATTTAGATCATGCAAAACAGCCAACATAATACAATATAACCTGCTTTAACTGCTGCCTGCAGAGTCTCCAAAACTAGATGCAATGTTTCATCTGAAGCCTGGAAATTGTCAAAATATAGCCAATCAAATTAAATATAAATAGTTTAAACTTAATGTACTCACTAATAAGAGATATTACTGACAACACGCAAAACTCCCTCTGCTCAACAATATATACCTCCTTTAAGAGGGCTGCAATGGCAGAAAAAAGATTGCCTATATGTGGACGTAGAATCTCGGTATTCGACCGAGGGAAAAGCTGAGACAATGCTCTGCAAGCACCTACCTTCACTGGTGGAGGACTGTAAAGACAAAAGTTCCTGCTTACGTTTCTACTCAAAAACGTCCTCATAAAGAAGAAACCTACCATAATACAAGAAATAGACTCCAGCAGTGTGAAAACAAAACTGCTTACACATCTAAAACAAACACTGTCATGGCAGCATAAACAAACTGCTCACATCTTCCCTTGTCAATCTGCAAATAATATAAAAACAAATTGCAAGAGAATTTACTATGCAGTATGTACAAAGTAAATTTTAACAGAGTTTGCTTTTCATGGATGCCACTCGTGGATCAGTAAGGAAGAAAAAGAACACTGCAATTATAAAATATACCACTGGCGAAAACTTTGCAGCAGCAGAGAAGGCACGTGCATGAAGAAATGGATATTCCATGACACCTGTAAATATATATAGAATTTGCATAACCACTTCCATCCACAAGCAAAGATACAAAGTTCTAGGATACAGAAACAACTAACCATTAATATGAACCCAAACACACCTGTTCCTATATCCTGAGAAAGCATATCATCCAGAAATGCTTCCAGATTGAATTTGTGATTTCCTTCATACTGCCACGTACAAGAGCACAAAAGGTTGATGTATGCTTCCTCAATATATTTAAACCAGGGTTTAACTGCTCAAATGCATGAGATCATCTTTACAAGGAAGACAAAGAACTCAAAGACAGACAAGGCCATTGTATGATTGTTATATGTTGCAGTTTGATGGTTAAAAATTAGCCTAAAAAGAGAGCTATATCCTAGAAATTTGGCAAGAACTGGAGCAATACAAAAACCTGAGGCTCAAGTAGTGAATCTGAAATTGATCCAATTGCAAGAATAGCTGCTTCTCGTAACTGCAACATAACAACCCAAAAGATTTTGTGGTTGGTTAGTTCCAATATAGAAAAAATTGTATCTACATATGGTAGAACTGCCAGAAGAGAAATCTATACGAGAATACAAACAGTAAACAACCAAAAGCAGACATATTCACTCATCTGCAAACTCCAAACATCAATAAGGATAATTGACGAGAGAAAAATTGATACATAAGTAAAACCCAGACAAATTATTCTGGTACACAAGGGTCCAGAAACAAAAAATATGTGTCACAGTCCGTAACAGAACCTCATTACTACAATAGTTTCTCTATAGCATATTTTACAACCTTTCATAGAAATGGACCAAATGGTAAGTTCCCAGTACAAAGAAAAAGGTTTCTTCAATACAATTTTTCATGTAATTAATATAACCAATTACCAATCTAATCAGCTAGCTAAATTGCTAAAGCAATTTCTTATCTTCTCTCATTGCTAACTGTACAAATCACTATGAAGTTGGGACAGTACAATTCTCCTCCACTCTAAACAATTTGTCATCTACAGCACTCAATACTAATCATTCTATAATATTAAATAAAATGTTCTAAGTTGTAATAAGACATCATTGGTCATGTTACCACCCAAACTAACAGGGCTGCCAAAGTCTCTGCAAGCTACTAAGATGGCACACACAGGACAACTGTGAACTGTCAGTTTGACATGAGTCCCCACTCTTTAAGCCCAACTCCTACTTGAATGGCTATAGGAGGATTCCCTGTAATAGATGTTTCACCCCACAACTAATAGACTAGTGCCTTCAATGGGATCTTGGGTGAAGAGGCGACATAAATATAACTTATTTAACTGATTTAGAAATGTAAGTTGGACCAAAAAGTAGTGCATAGCAGCAAGGAATTTTACTCTAAACTCAAGGGATCAAATGTGTAAATGACTCAAGAAAGTAAATTGTTAATCTACTTACCAACTATATAAGTCATCCTTGATTTGTACCTTTGGTAACGGGTTGTTCTGTGTATTTCTGTTTGTTTCCCTATGACAGCAGATCTGAAAACTGCAGAAAACAGCGAGAAAATCCCTTTGCAAGGCCACCCAAAAGTGTCTACACAATCTAGATTAGCAATTTAGGGGTGGAGGCAGTTAGGACAGCAACTATATGTGAAACTTATCCTTCCTAAGCTTCAACTATGCAACAAATCTGCATTTCCAACAAGCTGGAAACTTGTTGCAGAGGTCTAGGGGTCAAATCCCCACTGGGGGAAAACCCATCAATTTATTCCAGATATTAATTTTAGTACCTAGTGGCTGGAATCTATGTCACAAGGTTCGGCGAACTTTAACCTTGAGGTTCAAATTTTGGCGAACCTTAAAAAAAAATTGAGGTTTGGCAAACCTCATCGAACCTCATAGTCATTGACCAAGTCCATAAGATCAAAACTCATGACTTCCTATCGCAACTCAAGCTTGTAATTTATCCTTGCAGTTTCCATGTCTGTGATAGAATTTTTGATGTTTACTGATGTTGATTTCTTACCATTTTATCGTATAATTCATTTTAAGTTAATATATATAGATGAACCTAATGACAAACCTCATCAAAACATTCGAAATCAAACCGAACCTAATCATTGTCGAACCCGAACTATGTGACATTGGCTGGAATAAGTGTTGGAAATACTGACAGGGGAGGTGAATTAGTATTTCTTTCAATTGCTATTTTATGCTAGTTAAGATTTTTATCACAAAATAGACAAGAACATGAGATAAAACAAAAAAATAAAAGACTTACTCATCAAAATAGTGAGGACTCCAATACTCTTGTACAACAAATCACGCTCCAACCCATACAATAATATCTTTGAATTTTTCAAGGCTCCAACCTTGAACAGATCCAAGCTCCTACTTGGTCAAAATGAGGACTCCAATCCTCTCAACAACTTCCAAGCTCCAACTTGGTCAAAAATCAGGACTCCAATCCTTTCAACTCCAAGCTCCAACTTGGTCAAATCAAAATTTTACAAGAAATACTTACTTCAAAATGGTTCCAAAACGTCTTCAACAAATGCTTCAAGATTGCCTTCAATAACGCTTCAATAATGCTTCAACAAGGCTGCTCCAAAGGATGTCTTCAATCAATGCTTCAACTGATCTTCAAAAATGCTCCATCAAATCTTCAAGGATGTCTTCAACAACAGGTTAAAAGTGACTCAAAAACGAGACCAAAGTCTGCTCTAAACAAAGTCCAGGATCTGTCCAAGAGGGTCTAAGACTTGCTTCCTAAGTTGCATGAAACAGGGAAATAGGTACGAGTTTCCGAAACGGGCACGGGTACGAAATGTGACGCCCCCCCCCCCACCCCAAATTTTGGAAACGGGAAAACGCAATATATATATATATATATATATATATATATATATATATATATATATATAGGACATTTAAGAAATATGTGCAATCATAAAGCATATATGATACATTCTAATTTATTACATTATGATTAAATTGTCAATTGTCAATGCATAAACTATAAGTCTCTAAATTTACATCACATTTACTCATGAATGATCACATAATGAAAATAGCAATATCCAAAATCAGCCACGAGAAATTTCGAATTTCTTGTCTCATGCTTGATTGGGAATCTCATCCTACATAGCCCAATGACCTTAGTGCTCTTGATCAATGTTGCACGAAGTGGAAGCGAAGCGTAAGCGTTTTTTGGAAGCGGGGACGCCAAAGCGTCATTTTCCAAAAATCTAGGAAGTGAAGCGTCCGCGGAAGCGTCTGCTATATATATATATATATATATATATATATATATATATATATATTTATATTTTTTTGCATTTATACTCAAAACAAACATCCCAAATACCAAATTAATTGTAGAAGACATGAAAACATGCATATTTTTGCATAAATCAAGATAGATATAACATCCATTGTACATTAATTATCTAGCCTTTGCCTCTACCTTGATTGTCTAGGGATATTAGTCAACATTGCCCAATTTTGATCAAACTACCTAATTCAAGACTTAAAATATGGTAGAAAAAGCTTAACATGTTTGATCGATGATTTTGACTTGATTGAAAGGTAATTTTTTCCTAAGGGCGTGCCGCGTGACAAAGGAGTTCAACAATTAACACCACCAACACTAGGGTACATATAGGGCTTGGTGCTCTTGATTAAATGCTAATCGCATACCTTCATACTTGATATAATCTAATGAAATGCCACAATCCCATTGATCCTGAATTCCTGAACACTGTTAAGTCTGCTGAATTTTGAATAGGATATGAAATTCTATTTTCTCCATATGAAGTCCAATGAGGCTGGAACCACTCTCAAACATCCTGAGTCATTTCATGGTAATGTTAAAAATTTAAGTAAAAGGATGAAAATGAAAAATAGAGGAGAATGTCACATTTACTTTAAGAATTTAACATTACCATGAGGGAGCATCTGCTATATTTATATTTTTTTTTGCCTTCATTCGTCACCCTAACCCAAGGTAGACCCACCCCCAACAAGCAAACTCACCTAAAATTAAAAAAAAAATTGAAAAAAAATGATTTTCTAAGCACTTTTCCGGAAGCTTTTCTGGAAGTGTACGCTTCCTCCTCCGAATCTCCACGCTTCCTCCTCCGAAGCGCCACGCTTCCGACGCCTGAAGCGCCGTACGAAGCGCGCTTCGGCGCTTCCGAAAACGCTTCCAAATTCCAGGAAGCGGCTAAAAAAGCCGAAGCGCCGCTTCCGAATTTGGAAGCGCCGCTTCCGAATTTGGAAGCGCCGCTTCCGAATTTGGAAGCGCCCTTCCGGCCAAGCTTCCTAGGCGCTTCCGTACGGGACGCGCTTCGGGGCTTGGAACCGTGGGAGGGGGGGCGCTTCGTGCAACACCGCTCTTGATTAAATACAAGTTCCATACCCTAGTATCCTACGTGCTCTTGATTATTGGGAGTCTCCCCTGCATAGAGTGCTTGGTTCTCTTGATTAAATACAAGTTCCATACCCTAGTACATGACAAAATCCAATGGAAACATCGCAATCCCCCAATCCTGAAATCCTGAAAAATAGATAAGTCTGTTGGATTTTGAGTGAGATCTAAAATTCTACTTTCTCCATATGAAATCCAATGAGCGTTAAACCACTCTCAAACATCCTGAGTCATTTCATGGTAATGTTAAAAATTTAAGTAAAAGGATGAAAATGAAAAATAAAGGAGAATGTCATTCTCCTTTATTTTTCATTTTCATCCTTTTACTTTAAGAATTTAACATTACCATGAACTACATATCAACACTAGGGCCATAGGCTTGAACATTAGGCTGCCCACTTAAAAAAATCCTCTTTTTTGTAACTTGAGAGACATCCAGAAGATATTTTACTTGGCCAATAAAAAATTAGAAGCGAAAAAATAGAATTAAAAAAAAAAATAAAAAATAATAATAAAAAAATACAAGAAAAAGTCAAATTAGAAGAGGAAACTCCGTCGTACGGCCTAGAAATGTGTTTCCGGCAGTACTAGCCACGTTTCTCCCTCGAGAAATGGGCCAGTAAGGCCGCAAACTCGTTTCCAGGCCGTACGGTACGAGTTTCCTCATTTCCGTTTCGTTTCTGGCAAGAAACAGACCCATCTCCAACGTTTCCTGCAACTTAGCTTGCTTCCAACAAGGCTATTCAAACAAGTCTTCAAGGATGTCTTCAATAAGGCATCAACAATGCTTCAAGATGCTTCAAGAAAGTCTTCAAATATCTACTCCAAATGAGACCCAAATTCTGCTTCCAAACAACTCCAAATCTGTCTTCAGAGAAGGACGAAATCTGCTTCAAAAAGGTGTCAAAGTCTGCTCTTAAGAACTGCTCCAAGGTGAGGCAAAGATCTGCGCTTTATCATATTCACAGTAGGGCCTAGCCTGTGCCTTAATACAGGCCTAAAATCATTCCTCAGGAGGGGGGTCAAAGTCTGTTCCAATGCACTGAAGAATCTCCTCCAAAAGACTGAAGAAGACTGAGATTCCTGCTCCTTCCACAGCACCAAAAACTATCTTGTAACAAGCCTTCACAGGACCGAAAAAATAGTTGTCACAGGTCTAAATTTAGGGCCGAAATCTGTGGTCTGTAACAGACCTCCCACAGGAGCCAAAAAACAGTTCCAGAGTGTAGATGGGGCTGTTCCAAACAGGGACAAAGAGATCTGCTCCAAGGTAATTCAAGAACATGTCCAAGAGGACCAAAATCTGCTCCAAACGAATCCCAAGAAAACACAGAAAATGTCACCAAAAACCAGTAATCAAACCCATGTTTAGCTTCCTTGTTCGGTCCCTCAGTTCACGAGTTGTGAACTTCTTTTTGCCTCAGAAAAAATTGCTTCTATGCTTGGCCAAGTTGGGTGGATGAAATGGAGAAGCATAGCTCCTATTTATACTTTTTCGAACCTACAATGTGTTAGTTTTTGGTAGCATCGGAAGTGCTGTAGCATTGAAAATTGGTGGAGAGGCTAAGGCACATGAGTTCTAAAAAACCTAGAAACCATTTTGTAAAATTCCACCCGGATTGTTTTTTATTAAAATAATTAATATTTTTAATGGGGTTCCTAACTCTAAACTTAGGGATATAAAATATTAATGGTATTAATCAAAATATGGGTGAGAATGATCTAGAAGGCGGATCAAGTCATGTTTTAATCTTAGCCGTTGATTAGAGACTTAATCTCGGCCGTTGAAGACTCAATAGGAAAGGTATAAAATGGAGGCTTGGGGTTCATTTCGAAACACACACACGTAGAGAACAAATTGATCTGGAGTTCGATTTCCAGGGTAGGACGCTGAGAAATTTGAACTAAGTGATCATTCAGCAGCAGAGGGACAGTGAGAATCCGGAAATAGGACTTTCCAGAGAATACTGGGAGAGGCGGAGAGAGCTTGCAAAAAGGCAGCGCAATAGCTGGGAGAGCTGATGCAGAAAAAGTTGCCCGTCACGCAGAATTCGGAACTACCAAGAACTACTAGAACAGCCGGGAGAGCTGACGCAGAGGCAGTGCAGTAGCCGAGAAAGATGACGCAAAAAAGTTGTCTGTCACACAAAATCCAGAACTGTCTGAACTGTCAAGAACTGCCGGAACAAACGGGAGTGCTGATGCAGAGGGTAGAGAAGGTGACGTAGGGCTGACGCAAAAATAGTCGGGGTTAGCCAGTCTTGTGCCGGATCAGCCGGAATTCTGCCATGTGAAGTGACATAAAACTCACTCAGATTTTCCGCCAGTATTTTCTCTGTAAAGGATTGCTAGATGAGCATCATAAAGTTGTATTCATATATTTCTCCTACATAATAATAAAGCGTCAGAACTGCTACATCAGTTTTCCCGCATTGGGTTTTTCTAGGGACTATTATGTCCAAAATTAAGTGTGTCCTATGTATCTTGTTCTTTGCTTTGTTTTCTGTTTCATGAGATCAAATATTTAATTAGTGTAGGCTGCAGAAGTAATTTGCTTCAGCATTCAGAAGAATAACTTGATGAATGTAATTCAAAAATCAAGTAGGTGTAGTAGATTCAGATTTGCTGTAGTAGGGGTTCCTAGAGTCTAGGAAATTTCACACGATGAACCGACCTGTCTACTGTGTGAGGTCGACTTATGTAGGCCAACTTGTACTGAAGACAAATATGAATTTCTTGATTTAAAAATTTAAATTCTTATCAACTTAGAGGAGTTAAGGAGCAAGTACTTGTTAAAAAGAGCTTGAAATGCTCTACAAGCTTATGTAAATGTCTTCATGAACTAGTGTTCCCTTTGACATCAATAACAATAATTCTTCCAACAATAATCTCTCATTATCCTCGGAACAACAATGTTATTTGGAAAAACAATCTAAAAATTATTGCAAGTGTTTGGAAACTTGGGATGATTAGTACTTACTTGGATAAGGCCCTTGTACCTTGAGTTCTGTTGGATCTGCAGTATTTATGGATGTAAAATAACGTAGCTCTACAAAAACCAACTCTCATGAAATATGTGTGTTTGAAAGCCTAAAATAATCTTCAAAATATATCTTATCCTTGGATAAAATCTAAAATTATGGCTCAAAACCCCAATGGTTACTAGCTAATATTTAAGATAAAATTCAAAAAAGTGCAACCTACTATTTATTTAATAAAAAAGAAAAATAAAATGGTTTGTTTTAATAGGATGGTTGTTGAGGTATTCTTCCTTCAGCACAATATTACGTCCAAGTGTTGGGTTGTGAATCACAACAACTCTTAATTCAGCGTTGCACTTTGGACAATGAGATGGGTTTGGAGTTGATAACACTTTATCAACCCCACCTTTGTCTCAAATACTTCACAAGTTTTTGAATCCAAATAGGACTATACCACCCCCATCTTTGTCTAATATTCTTCACAAGTTTCTAAGTGCAACTATGAGCGACTTCTAGCAAACTATCTTCGATCTTCGAGGTGATTGTTGAATTCGAAGAAATCTTCACCTAGTTGAAGATATCACCCACAAGTTTTGTCCAACCACTGGATTTGATAGCCCCAACCTCCATCAAATTTGCAATGAAGAGTAGTGCCTTGATTGCACTCTCCACATGACTATGTAGCCCCTCAGTGGATTGTTCCTCCAATTTCTATGTAACCTATTAAGCATGCTTTTCTTGCACTCTATCATACAAATCACTATGAATTTGGGACAACAAAATTCTCTCCATTCTAAAGAGTTGGCTATCTATATCAATCAATACCAATGTTGCGACAATCGCGATCGGGATTAAATTGGCAAGGATCTAGAAAAATAAAAAATTGTAAAAACCAGGATAAAATCGGTAAAAATAGGTAAAAAATCGCAATTTTTGCAACACTAATCAATACTAATCATCATGTCATATTAAATGAAATGTTCTAAGTTGTAATAAGGCATCACTGGTCCTATTGAGTAAATTTTTAATTTGCTACATAATATCGAGTCTCACAAACTATTGATGTAGTCCTAATCCATGCCCTAGGCTTTTGAACAATAAGATAAAGAAGATAAGATGAATTTATTAATATCCAACAAGTGAGCTTAAAACTAGGTCAAGGGAACTCAGTTTTATAATTCATTGCAAATACGGGAGTGTGAAAACAACTCTTATCATCATTTGACCAAAAGAAAAAATGACTAAATAGTAGTAATTGTTACTTCCTCACTTCTAAGGGTAACTATAGGTGATTTCTCTTTGATGATCCACATTACAAACTATGAACTTGATGATGGAATTCAATGTTCTTTACAGGCAGTAGCCCATATATGCCTCTTATATCATGCTCAACTCACTCATCGATTAATGGGCCCCAACACGCATGAGGTACATTTGTCCATTGCTTCATATTGTGTGTTTATGTCTTGTTACTGCCGCCTAGCACACACACCTAAGTTAGTGAGAAAAAACCCTTAACCCCACAAGGTGTGGTTTGGTGGCAGAACTAAGAGATGGGGTTGTCACATGTTTCCAACTCTCTCCGTTAAAGCTCTCTCCTAAGTAAGCTAAGAGGGGTGGTCCCTAATGAAAAGTTATACGATATGGGTTTCTAGGAGATTAAGTTAAGTGGATTGTTTGTCAAAAATAACTTGTTTTCAAGAATTAAGCAAGCATATGAATAAATGAGCAAATTTCAATGATATATTCAAAGTATAGACCAGTGCCTTCAAGTAAATAACAATAACTTGCCCAAAAAATGAAATCAAGATACAATGATAGACAATCCCGCAAAATCAAATGTTAGACCAAGATGACCATATAAACATCAATTGCAACTATAAAGGAGATAATACTTGAAAGTAAATGCTCAAATGATAAGATAATGACATCAATTACTCATGAGTAAAATGACCATCAAAGCAACAAATATATGAAATAACTTGAAATAGAGTTGCACCTGTTGCACAAATTTTGTCAAAATTCCAAGGAAGCAGAAGTACCAATTTTTTCAATAGGATCAGATCATCTATCAGCAATTTATGTGTCATTGTAAACCCATTCTGTAAGTTATGTAATGTATTTTTTTTTATGCAATAAGAGTAGGTCATTCTATTCATTTTTCCTAAGAAACAAGTTACATAATATACATAATGCCCAAAGGCGATGTGGTCCAAAGATTTTTCGAGCCACAATGAGCCTTGGTAAACGAGCCAAAGGCCCACAATCCGGGCCAAGGGCCCACCAAACAAAACCGTGTGACCTCCGTGATACCAGCCCTCACCCAAACCATACGATCTGCCTCCCGAGATCTTACAGTGGGGAATCGATTTCGAAGAGCCAAACTGCACACCTGATAACCTTAAATCGGACCCGATAAGTTTTATGAGTTATTGATCTAAGAGATTTCGGGTCCGCCGGGGAGGATAACCCTCGGGCATGTTGTCCGCCCAAAATCCCCCAGAAGCATGCGATCCCAGCCTTGATGAAAAACTTGCTCGGGATTTAACCTCCCTTACGGACCCGAAGCCTTATAAAGTCACCACTTATATGTATTTCGGGTCCGTTTATCCTGTTAACTTCCATGTTGTTTGCCCCGCGAAATTCCTAGGATTGCTTCTATTCTATCTATCTGCCGACGCGTTAACGACACTCCCGGCATTGCTAATTAAGAGTCCATATTTATTATATTTCGTTTTCATATGAAGATTATGCCTGTAAATTGCATCCCACCTAAGAACCATGGCTTTTTAGATTACTAGGTTCACTTTCCCGCCCGAAGACCAAAGATAGAAATTTGTTGGGTACCTGACATCCTGTTCACTTATTTTCATGAACTGTCTCACCATGTAGACTAAAGGTCCTGTGTTTCTGTTAGTCCTCATCCTGCCTGTTTCTCCTACTTTGATAGAGCTCCCTATCCGAAGTCGCCTGTCTGAGACATTCTTCCCTCAATCTTCCCTGGGGGATCTCTGTCCAGTCATATTTTTTATCACTTTTAGAACAGAGTACACCTTCATTAGCCAAGATATCCGCTAATTTGTTGGTTGTTCAGCGTACATGTGTAAAACTGAGGGTCCTCATGTTCTGCAAATGGGATTGAATACATTGATAGACTGGCAGAAGCCGCCAGTGTCTCGAAACTTTGTCTGGAGCTGAGCCATAGCTAATTTTCTTGACCGAATTGATAATCAATTCGGAATCAGCTTCAATTATGGTATTATGTAGATTTGAGTCCCTCAAGATTTCTAAGCAATGCTCAAGGGCCATGAGCTCTGCCATATTATTAGTGGCTTTCCCTAGATGACTGTGAAAGATAGTTTTTATGAAGCCCTTTTCATCTCTTATGACTCCTCCATAACCAGCCATGCCAGGGTTTCCTTTTGAGGCCCCATCTATATTGCATTTCATGAAACCATGAGGGGGAGGTTGCCAGAAATCCTTATCCGTTGTTATATGACTTACATTCTTGTTTTTGCCCTGGGGGAAAAGCCCCTGAAGACCCAAATGCAGTAGTATATGCACCTTCAAATCTCTAAGCTGGTTCTCAGGGGGGGGCTTTTATGAGGGTTCCTACCATCTCATTGAGCTGTCTTAAAATCTGAGCCATGATACTCTGGGAGGAACCTTTCCTGGTTGTGAATATTCTGTTGTTGCATTCTTTCCAGACATCCCAGATTAGAAAGCCTGGAACTAAAGCCCAAGCTGTGTTGATTATTTCATTATCAGAGAAATTTTTCCTCCAGTGCTTCAGAGTATTGGTAATGCTGCCCATGTCCCTGTCTGTTTGTCTGAATATAGAAGCTACCCAATTCCACAAGGTGGATGTGAAAGGGCAGAGGTTGAGTAGGTGATCCATAGTTTCTTCTTGTAGTTCACATAGTTGGCATCTAGATGGACCGGATACTCCTCTTTTCCTCAGGTTTTCCCAAGTCAGAATTTTTTTATGTTGCACTAACCATGTGAAGAGTTTGATTTTCATCCAGCTTTGGTTCTGCCATAGGTCCTTCCATACTCTATCAGGGTTTGGAAAGTCAAACCCAAGGGACATTCGTTTGGCTTCTTTAAGGTTAAAGTTGCCTTCATTGTTTTTGCCCCATCTCAGTTGGTCTGAAGATGCTGATATCAGAATCTTTCTCTGGTCCAAGATGGTTGTTAAAGCTTCTGCCTGTGCCTTCAACGGGGAGTCATCACTGTATACCAGGTTCTTCCATATTCTCCATTTTCCCTCTCTTCTATCCTGATCCCAAAAGTCATTTACCTTGAGTAACCCTTTGGTGTCAGTATCGTTCTTGAGATTGACAAATTCTTCTCTAAACAATTTAGGTTCCTGTTGCCAATTATCTTCCCAAAACCAAGCAAGGTTTCCATCTCTGATTTCCCAGAAACTGTGTTTCTGCACAATTGCTCTGTTCTCCCAGGCTTTATTCCAAATGTGGGAGCCTTTGATGAGCCCTGACATTCTAATATGATCCCTTTCTTGCCAATTGTTTGCATATTTCTATTTCCAAATTTTGGCCCAAGGGGAAGCAGATTCTTTTAGCCATCTCCACCATAGTTTTGCCCCCAAAACTTTGTCTAGTGTTTCAGGGTCATCAAGTCCCAAGCCTCCATGTGTCTTAGGTTTACAAATCTTTTCCCAGGCCACTAAAGCCCATTTTCTTTTCTCTTCCCCTTTGCCCCAAAGAAAATCTCTTTGGATATTTTTGAATTGTTGCATAACTCCTTTAGGAGCTGGAAGGGCTGAAAACATAAAGATGGGGATCGTTTGGAGGATAGCTTTTGTGAGCACTAGTCTTCCTGCTAAATTCAAAGACCTGTTTGTCCACTTCCGGATTTTGTCTTGGAGTTTATTAATAACAGGCTCCCAAATTGCTTTGCTCAGAGGTTTGTCTGTTAGTGGTACTCCCAAATATTTGGAGGGTAGCATATCTCTTTGAAAGCCTAGAATTCTAGATATATTTCTCTGAATAGCAATGTCAGTATTAAAAAAGAAAATCTTTGATTTGGTTAGGCTTACCTCTGTACCCGCAGCCTTTGCAAAGTCAATAAGGATTTTCTTGTAGGCTAGAGCTTCCTTGACCGTGGGTATACCTTGCAGCATGGTATCGTCCACAAATTGTTGATGGGTCAAAGCATCTCCATTCAGGGTGAGTTTGAGACCTTGGATTTTGCCTTCTGCTTTGGCAAATTTGATAGCTTTTCCTAGCCCTTCCATCATGAGAATAAAGAGGAAGGGTGAGAGTGGGTCTCCTTCCCTGAGTCCTCTTGAAGGTTTAAAGGTTTTGGACGTGAACCATTTAACAGGATTGAAAAACTGGATGTGGTTACCAGGGCCATTACCCATCTTACCCAATGATGATCAAAGCCATATGCTATTAAAACTTCCCTGATGTATGCCCAGCTTAGTTTATCATAAACCTTCTCTAGATCAAGTTGTATAATCATTCATGCCTGCATATTGCTCTTAAGTGAGTGAACCACCTCGTGAGCTTGAATGATGTTGTTGAGAATTTGCCTTCCTTCCACATATCCAGTTTGCTCCTCAAACACGAGAGTTGTAAGAAGGGGTTGAAGCCTGTTTGCAATTATTTTGGAGATTATTTTGTACACCACATTGCATAATGCTATTGGTCTAAATCTGTCTGGTGTTATGGCATTATCCTGCTTTGGAATCAAGGATATGAAAGAGGTGTTGAGCGCCTTCAAAACTGTTTTGTTTTTCCTTGAGTCCTCCACCACATCGCAGATATCATGCTTGACAATGTCCCAACATGCTTTGAAGAAGTCAACATTGAAACCATCCGGACCTGGCGCTTTCCCATTTTGCATCTCTTTGATTACTTCGCTAACTTCCTCTTCATTCACGAGCTTGTTTAGATTATAATTGTCTTCTCTTGTCACCAACCTAGGAATATGCCTTGTAAAGTCATTGATGAATTGTGATCTGTCTATGAGAGGTTCCTCTACTATTCCTTGGAAATGTTGAACCAGAGCAGCTTCTATTTCTTTGTGGGTATTGAGTTGATTTCCTTGAGAATCTTTGATTTTTGAGATCCTGTTATGGGACCTGTGATCCATGGTAGATTTATGAAAAAACCTTGTATTCCTTTCTCCTTCTTTTAACCATTGTACCCTTGATTTCTGTTTCCAGAATATCTCTTCTTGCTTGCATAATCCTTCCCATTCTTGTTGATGATAATCAGCCTATTCCTTTCTCTCCTTGTTGAAGCCCTCTGTGATGAGGTTCTAATTAATTTCCTGTAGCTTCCTCTCAACTACTTTTTTGGCTTCAAAGATGTTGCCAAATTCATTCTTATTCCAATCTTTAAGCCTCAGTTTGATGTGTTTCAATCTCTACTGCAGAAGGAACATTTTAGTGCCCTGAACTTGCATGTCCTCTGTCCACCATTTTTCAATATAGCTAACGAAGTGAGGATGGGTAAGCCAAATGTTTTCAAACCTGAAAGGTCTGTTTCTTGGAGTTCCTATAAAGGACGCTTCAAGTTGAATAGGCCAGTGATCCGAGCCACCATAAGGGAGAATCATAGCTGACAAGTCAAGGCCTGTAAGGATGAGGTCCTCCAAGATAATAAATCTGTGTAGTTTTGAGGCCACTTGAGCCTCTCCTCCCCTTTTATTATTCCAGGTGAAGATACCATTATTAGTCTCTATATCTACTATCCTCATGTTGTTTATGAAATTCTGAAAAGCTACGGAATCTATGCCAAGTGATATGGTTCCACCCTCTTTCTCCGATAGCGATCTGATCATGTTAAAGTCCCCTCCCAGAATCCAGGGGATACCCGAATGTCTTTCTCTTAATTCCTCCAGTGAGGCAAGAAGCCTGAGTTTCTCTTCAAGTTTTTGTGGACCATAAACATTTGTGATTAAATAAACTTCCTTGTCCCCAAAAGGTTGGATAACCACTGATACATATTTCCTGGATGCTTCAGCATCTAGGATACCTATTCTCTGAAGGTTCCAAAGTGTGAGAATTCCTCCTGCTCATTTATCTGCGTTAACTTCTAGATATTCATATTTAATCAGCCATTTGTTGTGTATTTCTCTTATTTTGTCTATTTAACATTTTGCTTCCTCGATAAATATCATATCTAGTTTTTCCTCTTTCATTCTATTGCTGAGATTTCTTTGTTTCCTTTTGCTTCCTAGACCCCTAATATTCCATGTTGTAAGCTTCATTAAGAAAGGTTTGTAAATGAATAACTAGTTAGGTCTTTCATCTTACCTGAGTTGATCATGAGTTTCCCACACTCTATTAACAGCTCATTCTGTCTTTTTCTTCCTCTTTTCCTACCTGGGTTCTTGGGAGTTTGTCCCATTGTTGTCTCCATCGTTTTAACCCCTCCATTATCCTAACTGTCATAATTTCGTTTGACCCCCGCACCTTTTGTCTGAGTTCTCCAGAGGAATAGTTGTTGCACTCCACTAAATTCCTCGAGGTAATGATTCCACTCCTTTGGTTTGTTCCTGCTCCAGAAACTTTTCCAGATCGATATGTTCCCTTTCAAGAATATCCTGCAGTTCATGATCCTCTGTTCCCACTTCGCTTGGGGTCATCTCTTGGTCCCTGTCAAGTTCCATAGTGCTTGGCAAATCCTCCTTGTGTTGGTTGTTTTCAGGTCTATCCTCCATGTTGTCCTCCTTTTCCTTTTCTACATGGCTATCCTCCAGTTCCTGGTTCTCTTTATCGTGCCCCTCTTCCTCTTCTAAAATCTTGAACCTATTCTGATTAAGCTGCTTTTCCTCATTATATTTTTTCTGGTTCTTTCTCCCTCCTCTACCTTTACCTCCCATTTTGGTGAAACTTTCCGTTTCTTTCCCTAAGGTGGCTTTAATACTGCTCTCGATTTTGTTTAAAGGGCAGTCTCTGAAGAGATGTCCATGTTCATGGCATTTGCGGCATCGGAAAGGGACATGCTCGTAGTCCACCGCCTGCACCCATTCTTCATCGTATACTTCTAGAATTATCTCATCCAGTAGAGCTCCTGAAAGGTCCATTTCTACGCATATACGTGCAAAGGAGGTGTATTTTCCTCGCAGTGTGGCCTCTGATATTTTCAAAAAATGCCCTAGTTTATTTCCTATAGCTTTTAATGATTCTGGCTACCAATAATCCAGAGGTAGGTGTAGGAATTTACAAGGTAAGTTCCTCAGACAAAACACCAAAGGACACCGCTCACAAACAGATCGCAGATCAATACACCAGTACTTTTGACGTGGTTAAAACCCTCAAAGAGGGAAACAGTCCACGGCCTGAGCCAACGCGGCCACTTCAGGCAATTTATTAATAAAAGAATGAAAATTTACATAAGCTTCTCTCATGGACGGGTTAACTTACAAATGACCCTCCATGCTCTTTAAATAGAGATCATGGACCAATCGGGTGTTAAGCCACGGATCAAGTGTCGGTAATACCGAGGAGAGAATGAACCATCGGATCACTACATATCGTGACCATCGCATTGTAAGTTACAAAATGTACATAGTAAAGAAACACACTTTACCTAACTCTATACTAGACCAAGTTATACTTAACTATTTCCTATGTGTCGGAATATCCTAACATCTCCCCTTAAGAACAACTTGGGATAGGATTGAAGGATTTACAAATATGACACAATAGGAGAAGGAAGGAGGCACTAGAGCCTAACCCCCCTAGTGACAACTCCCTGAACTCCAACCATAAATCGAAGTTTAGTGAACTTCGCCTCTGTGAGAGCCTTTGTAAAGATGTCTGCAACTTGATCATCTATTGAACAATATTGCACTTCAAGAACATGGTCATGAATGAGCTTTCTGATAAAGTGCATGTGCAGTTCAATGTGTTTGCTGCGCTGATGTTGGACTGGATCTTTGCATAGTTGAATGGCACTTTGATTATCACACCAAAGTGTAGTCGGATGTTGCTGCTGAAAGCGAAACTCTGATAGGATCTGACGAAGCCACAAGGCTTCTTTACTGGCTTCTACAGCACCACGATACTCTGCTTTTGCTGAAGAAAGAGAAATGGCACCTTGTTTCTTGCAAGCCCATGTAATAGGTCCTGAACCAAGAGTGAACACATAACCTGCAGTAGACTTCCGATCATCATCACCAGCCCAATCGGAATCAGTGAAACCAACCAATTGAGGAGATGCTTCGGCACTATAATGAATCCAAAACTGAACTATACCTCGAACATAACGAAGTATTCTTTTAGCTGCTTTCCAATGACTTTCACGTGGGTTTTGCATAAACCGAGCAACAAGGCCAACAGCAAAGGAAAGGTCAGGACGAGTATGGGTTAGATACAAAAGCTTTCCTACAAGTTGACGGTATAAGGTAGCATCAACTTCAGGAGAAGTACAAATGACTGAAAGTTTGACTCCAGACTGAAAGGGAGAAGGGGCTGGCTTACAGTCTTCCATGTGAAAATGGCGTAGAATATCACAGGCATACTTGGACTGGGAAAGGGAGATACCTTCCTTGGATTCCAAGACTTGAAGACCAAGAAAATAAAGTAAGTGTCCTAAGTCTGTCATTTCAAACTTCCTTTTAAGGCTAGACTTCACATGGTTTATAAGGTTGGGATCACTACCAGTCAGGATAAGATCATCAACATAAAGAACAAGAATGATAAGAGACTTGCCCACTTTCTTGGTGTAGATGGTATTGTCAGAATGACACCTAGAAAAGCCATTTTGTAAAAGAAAGCTATCCATTTTGGCATACCAAGCCCGAGGAGCTTGCTTGAGACCATAAAGGGATTTCTTAAGCCGACATACAAGACTGGAGTCTGTTTGTATAAAGCCAATAGGTTGTTCCATATAGATTTCTTCATGCAAGTCCCCATGCAAGAAGGTGGATTTAACATCCATCTAATGGACTTCCCATTTGAAAGAGGTAGCAAGGAAAAGAACAAGGCGAATAGAGTTCATTTTGGCAACAGGGGAGAAGGTTTCAGTGTAGTCAATGCCTTCAACTTGTGAAAAACCCTTAGCAACAAGACGAGCTTTATCTTTATCAACTTTCCCATCTGGTCCATACTTGGTTCTGTAAACCCATTTGCATCTAACAAGTTTTCGTCTCTTTGGTAGAGGAACAAGATCCCATGTATCATTTGCCAACAATGAATGATATTCTTCATTCATAGCTGCTTCCCAATCTGGATGGCCTGAAGCTTCTGCAAAGGTGTCAGGATCATAATTCACTGAAGCTTGAGCCAGTAAAGAAGAGGCTCTATCAAACTGAGAACGTGTACGTCGCTGATCTGTAGGATCACCGGCAAGATCACCTGTTGCATCCCGAGTAGCACGGACCCATTTTGGAAGCTGAGGAGCTGAAGGAGGATCCTGAGAAGGTGGGGGAGGATTTTCATCCTCGCTTTCATCATCTGAAGAAGAAATATTTTCAAAAGTAGAAGAGATAGGGAGAGGTGGCACATCCGTCGAACTAGGCTCGTAGGCCGATATATTTTCAGCAAACTTTACATCTCTTCTAATGATAACATTTTTGGACTTAAGTGGAATAAGTCTATATCCTTTGACATCTTCAGAATATCCAACAAAAATACATTTTTCACTCTTAGGTTCTAAAGCTTTATGTTTCTCATCCGGAATATGGGTCCATGCTTCACTTCCAAAAACACGAAAGTGACTTACATCTGGTTTAATTGAGCTCCATGCTTCTTCTGGAGTGATATTCTTTAAAACCTTAGTAGGAGTGCAATTTATTATGTAATTTGCACAGTTAATTGCTTCTGCCCAATAATTAAGACTAAGTCCTTTAGATTGAAGCATACAATTAGCCATTTCCTTTAAGGTGCAATTCTTCCTTTCAGCTACACCATTTTGTTGTGGAGTATATGGAAGAGTATGTTGCATTTGAATTCCATTCTCAGTGCAAAAGTTGATGAATTTGTTGTTAACATATTCTCCGCCATTATCAGATCTTAGCTTAAGAATTTGATGTCCAGATTGTTTTTCAACAAAGGCCTTAAAGGCCAAGAACATGTTAAATACTTCACTCTTGAGTTTTAAGAAGTATACCCAAGTGCGTCTGGAGAAATCATCAATGAAAGTTAAGAAATACTTGTAGCCAGAGAATGAAACAACTGGAAGTGGACCACATAAATCACTATGCACGAGCTATAAAGGGGCTGAGGCATGCCAAGGGGCACGTTTTTCAAAACTATCCCGATGATGTTTTCCGAGTACACATCCAAAACAAACACCATCTCTGCAAGATACCATTGGAAGACCTGTCACCATATTTTCTTTACATAGATTCTGAAGGGAGCGATAGTTTAAGTGACCAAATCGCTCATGCCAAAGTTTGCTCACTTCATCGTTATGAGCAACAAATACTGAGGGAAGATTTGATGACCCAAAGTTGTCAAACTTATACAACCTTGTAAAATCATCAGCAATGCCAGTAGCTAAAATCTGTCTAGGATCTCTTAGGTCCTTAATTACAACATCGTGAGGTGAAAATTCAACGATTTTACCTTCACCTGAATGAGTTATCTGATATACAGATAAAAGGTTGCAGGATAAGGTTGGAACACATAATACATCATTAAACTGACCATTGTCTATATGAACAGTTCCAATCCCTACAACACTAAGAGATCTATCATCACCAACATATATATTTTTGGTGTTACAATCATTTAAAGAAGAAAACATGGCTTTGTTTTTGGCCATGTGATAAGAAGCTCCAGAATCAATGAGCCACTCATGAGAATGAGAAGAAGAAGATACATTTAGTGCATAGCCAGACCGAGATGCTTGACAACCACATGCAGAAAGTGCCATTCCTGAAGATGAAGTTGAAGTTGAAGAGTGCTCCAAATGGATGTTATGCTTCTTCATTGCTGCTTCCAAGGCTTCCATCTTCTTAAAGCATTTGGATTCTAAGTGGCCATCTCGATTACAAAAGTTGCAATGTCTATCAGTCTTCTTCCCTTTGTTTTTATTTGTCTTATCATTTTGTTGAAATGATTTTTCATTTTGAGGCTGAGATTGCTTAGGACCCTTGTCTGGTTTAGGACCATTCCTTTTATGATACAACTTCTTAGGATTCTTTGGATTTGGTTGCTGCTGGGCAGCTAACGCTTTCTTGGAAGAGTTTCCAAGATTAAGAAGACCAAGGTGTAAGAGTTTTTCTTGTTCTCTTATTAAAGAATCACAAAAAGAATCAAAGGAAGGGGACTTGTAGTCTTGTCTTTGAGAAATGAAGGCTTCTCTTGTAGAATGGAAGGTGGAAACAAACACAGAGTAGGCTGGTCCCAACTTAGTAAGAATGGCATAGATAAGGTTACTATCTTCTTTCTTAAACTTAACACCTTCCAAGAGAAGTCTAAGGGTCATGAACTTGGACAAAAAATCTTCAATGCAAGAAAAATTATTGGGGTCCAATGTAAGCAACTCATTTTCAAGTTGATGGGCTCTAAGTTCATTTTTAATTCCAAAAACTTTAGTAATCTGTTTCAATGCTTCATCAGGAGTATCAAGTTCTGCAATATGGAATCTAAGATCTGGAGAAATAGACATCCCTATCAACCCACGTGCTTGATCTTGCCTATTTTCCCATTTAGCTGCCTTATCTTCATCTTTCGGTTTGGTTTCTTGGCCTGAGGCTATTCTGTAGAGACCTTTACTTCTAAGTAAATCCACAATGTAGGACCACCATTGGAAGTAGTTGGTGCTGTCAAGAATAACTTGGCATGGACTTTCCATTTTAACAGAAACTGAAGCTATAGATGCTAAAACTAAGTGTTCCAATGGAAAGATTTCGAAAAATTAGGCTATTTCAAAAAAAACGGTTCTGAAAACGGCTTCTGGATGAAGAAATTATGGCTTTTTGAAGAAAATTTGATGAAGATGCCGACGAAGTGCGGGAATGTGCGGAAATGAAAAATCCGCCCCCACAAAAAGGAGACTTGAACTCAAGACATCTACTCTCATAAATTAGCTTTGGACCAAGTGAGCTATACAAAAAGTTTGAGAGAGAGAGAGGGGGGGTTGAAGCTTTGGGTTGCGTGTTTGCTTTGAGAAAGCTATTTTTCCCTACAAAACAATAAACACAAAACCCAACACGGACATACAAAAAAAATAAACCTTGCGGCTCGAAGTTAGCTTTAGCCAGAAACTAAATATTTTCCTCAATGTTTCTGATTTTCCGAGATCACACTAAGGTGCAGCGGAAAAGAGCATACGCATGAGAAAAATCCTTCCTTTCTGTTTCTGATTTGCCCAGATCGCACAGAGTCACGAGGCAAAGAGCATACGCAGAAATGAAAGGTATAGATCCGGTAATGAAAAAGGCTAAATAAACCGAAACCGAAATAAACAGAGAGAAAATAACTGTAAACTGCAAATAAACATTGTATACCTCCAGATCTTAAAAATGACATAGCTAGGGCTACCGGAAACCTTTTCGTGTGAAACGAAAGGGGTTCCACACTGGAACAGATGCTCCCAACACAATAGAGCAGTCCTCTCGGCCCGAAAGTAGTCAGAAACAGTAGATCTAGGAAACGACAGTCGGATGCAGTTCTACCGGCTTCAGATTTGGATCACCAACAGACGCGGCCCTCAAATAGCTCTGATACCATGTAGGAATTTACAGGGTAAGTTCCTCAGACAGAACACCAAAGGACACCGCTCACAAACAGATCACAGATCAATACACCAGTACTTTTGACGTGGTTAAAACCCTCAAAGAGGGAAACAGTCCACGGCCTGAGCCAACGCGGCCACTTCAGGCAATTTATTAATAAAAGAATGAAAATTTACATAAGCTTCTCTCATGGACGGGTTAACCTACAAATGACCCTCCATGCTCTTTAAATAGAGATCATGGACCAATCGGGTGTTAAGCCAAGGATCAAGTGTCGGTAATACCGAGGAGAGAATGAACCGTTGGATCACTACATATCGTGACCGTTGGATTGTAAGTTACAAAATGTACATAGTAAAAAAACACACTTTACCTAACTCTATACTAGACCAAGTTATACTTAACTATTTCCTATGTGTCGGAATATCCTAACAGTAGGGAATAGAGTCTTAGCCATACCGGAACCGAGGTAAATGTCTCTCGTTCCAGGACAAAATTCATCATCCATGGCCGCATATAGAGGCTTGCAGCAACATAAAAGTACGATCCTCCTTCAAACACCCTGTCTTTATCCTATATGTTTGTAAAAACAACTGTGAAAACACCCTTGGATCCAAGGTGCAGATCTATGTCTCCCCTAGGTTTCCAATGATTCTTTATACATGCATTTAAAGCTTTCTCCGTAGGCCATAACCCCATGAATTTACATATCACTGCATAATTCGCCATGTGCTCCTTATGCGCCTGTAGCACTGGATCACTTAATACCACTCGGGGTGTGAGGGTCGCCCTAGGTTTACATGGTCCTGCCCGACTTCTGTGCTCAGCTTTCTAACTGTCTCCCTCTATTCGCTTCTCTTTTCTAACTTCTTCCTGCTTACCCTCCTGCCCCTGTGCATTTCTATTCTCCTGTTTCCCTTTTCCTGAACTCTCGATTTCAGCTTCCAATGGTTTCTTGAAGCTGTTGGAGATTACCTGCTTGTAGATGGGAGTAGAGCTCCCCCCCTCTCACCCCTCCATGGTACCCAACCCTGGTTTTCCTCTGCAAACCCTATCTTCGCGCGTCTTTCTTCCTCTCAGCGTCCTTGCTAAATGCTAATAAACCGTAAGTTATGTAATGTAAATGATGTTAATAAGATCGTTAATGTATGTAATAACCTAGGTAAGCCTATCATTTTGGCAAGAGTTTCATCCTAGGAGGTTTTTCATCTCACTAATTCATTTGTGTTTTTAAACACGGATAGTCGATAGAGTTTTTCCCTCCAACCTCACCCAAAAGCTAGGGTGGAATTCTTCGTCAAAGTCTTAAGTGAGTCCTAGTGTTCTAGTCAGGTCTTATGTAAAAGTGATTTGGGAATAATTTAAGCTAGTTGGCTAAATTATTTTATTACAAATCACTTGTTCTACTAGATCATATTGTGTCGCAGATTGGGTATATAATTTGAAGGTCTAAGTCGAACGGATATTCCCCCTTTGAGGGTTGAATTGTAAAAATTCTTATATAAAAGAATATTTTAATGCATGGTCCCTCATAGTTAAGCACCATGGTTAAAATATTAGAGGGTGGAAAAAACATTAAATCCCCTCATGTGTTAATTAATTAAATTTTTTGACAAAATTAAATTAAAATCCTACGCCAGAAATTTAATTAATTAGAGTACAAATTAAAATGTCTTAGAAAAATTGAATTCTCCGAGTGAAAAATTTGTGGGCCTTAAAAGAATTAATTTTTGGAAGTCCTCCACGAAGGAAATATTGGATATTTCAAGAAAAACTGAACTCTTGGACCTTAGTGGTTAAGTCAAAGTCAATTTTTGGGGGAAATTAGAGCTAATAAAAATGGAATTAAATAAGAAATTCGAAAATTTCTCAAAAAATAAAAATTCAATCGCTAAGATTAAAATATGATCAAGTACTTTTCAACGGCTGAGATTATTTTGACAGAGATCAAGCAAGCTAGTTGTTATTTTTCCACATGGAGGATTTATCTATCAATTAGAAAGTCATTTGAGTCTCTAGCCATCTGATTTATGGCTAAGAAATTGTTGCTGAAGCATTGATGTAACATTATTGTCTAGCTGAAAACTTTTATTTCTATCGTAATAAAGACTTTGGGGTGCAATTCAAGGTGTTCCATGTTCGTTGATTTGTGGTATGTACTAGCTACGAGTTTTCCTATGTTGTGCTAGTAAATGATAAGATATGTGTTTTATTAGATGGAGATAAAGTCATTCTATTGATAGTTCTGCGATAATCTTAGATTATATGATTCGCCATAAAATTAACGGATTTTCTAGAGATAAATACGTAGTTTTTGCAGGTACTTCGGTCCTTGGCCTCCAAATTCACAAACTATGGGCAAGAACCAGCTTTGTTTAGATCTCGAATATTTATGTGGTGGATTTAATCTTCGCTAAGGCTATTGTGTGTATTGGGTTTCTAAAGTATTTTTAACCATTTATCAAAGAAAAAATTCCATAAAAAAATTCTCAAAATTTATTTTAAAACCGTTGTATATTTTTGTAAGATTATTTTGTAAATTGTTTTTGCTCATTGGGGTTTTGAGATTTTGTATATATTTGGGGTTTTGGGTGTTTGTGAATCTATTTGTTCAGGTGAAATCAAGAGAACAAGTTGGAATAAAGCTAGATCTAGGCCCTTGAGGATAAGATATAGTCTCTAAAATTTTTGCAGGGCCAGCTATTAGAAACTTTGCAGCAAAATTCAGATCTAGAAGAGAAAAAAAAGAAATTGAAGGGTTTCATTCTTTAGGTCTCCCGAGCCCAAATCCATCCCTCCTAGGGCCAGCGTCTCCCTCTCTACCCCCTAAGTTTGCCTAAGAAGGCCCTGCGTCAACCTTTTCAGCCTCCCGATGGTAGGTCGTGGCCTCTAGGGACCTCGGCCTCCCCTTATTCCCCCTACGTCCAAGTTTTAAGGCCTTTCTAAGACTGGTCGTGAGGCCTAGAGGCCTTGCCTCCCTCTGCAGCCCTCTTTCCTTAGGTCGTTGCCCTTGTGGGGCCCACAGCAACCCTTTAGGGCCTCACACCCTAGTCGCAAGCCCTAGGAGGGCTTCCTTCTCCCTGCATCAAGCCTTCTAGGGCATTTCTTGCCTCCCTTTCCCTTCTCTTGCATAGTCATTGACCTTCTTAGCCTTTTATTGGCCTCCTTCCTTCTTTTATCATCTTCATTGTCCCTTGCCTAGCCCTCGTTTGCCCTAAATCCATCTCTGAATTTTCTGGACCGAATACTTGTTGGTTTTGCAGGTTTTTGGCCTCAAAAAATTTTGATTTGCAGGTGGCAAGTTCATCCTAAAGTTTCAACAAATTTGGACCAAGGTATCTTCAAGGCCTTGGGCCTAGGATTCGTTCTCTAAACCCTAGTTTTCTCATTGTTTTTCTACTGCAGTAAATTTTATTTTATAAAAGTGAAATAAGTGCCCCAAAGTCAGCCTAAATTGGTCAAAATAACTCAAAAATCTCAAAATTTAATTTTCTCAAATTTCGCCACTTGGGCATCAAAGATCTAGCTTAGATCTAAAATTTTACTTGCTGGAATTTTCTGCGTAATCACTGAATCAAATCTATAATTTTCTGAATAATTCACCTAAAATGCTCAAAAACTAAATTTTTCAGCTTAGTAATTTTCTGCCAAGATTTGGGCTTGAAGTGGCACTTGTTGTGGCATCACTAACTCACTGATGTGCTGATTTATTTACTGTTGTAACAAGATATATCAGATCTGATCTAATTCCAAAAATTACATTTCAAGCTAAAATTCGTTGTTTTACATTAGCAAGTTGTTGAGCACTTTAGTGATCAAATCTACTTGCTATAGGCTTGTTATCTCTTGAGTTTAAAGTGATTTCCTTACTATTGACATAAGACTAATAAGTGCTGAATTTTCTGAAGTGTTATTGTTGATTTGGATATTTAAGATCTAGCATTTGCTTGTTTTGTTTTAAGTTACAAGAATTTCTGAATTTACACTTAAAGCACTCATACACTTAAGGTCTATAATTCTGATCTTCTTGATGGTATAAGTTGCTTTAGCATTTGAAATCTAATTGGCATTGTGATAAGAACATCTTGAATAATTCTTATTGATCATTGGCTAATTGACAATTGGATAATTTGTTCTAAGCATCTTGTGGATTGGTTCATTGGTACTTGTAACCTTAAACACTTGTCTTGTTTTACGATTGTCATTCTAATTGTTGTTAGGTATTATTGTCAAAAAGAATAATCATAAGTTAAGTACTTAAACACTTCAACAATCTTAACTCAAGTAACTTCACTCATAATCACTGCATAAACATGCTAGTCTTAGTCTTGCACTTAATAACTTACCTCCAAGCATAAGCTTGGTTGATAGACTCCTAGGAAAACCTTCTCTCATCTAACTCGAGGGATTCAACCCTTCTTAGTGGTTAACATAGTGACCTTGCAGTCGTCAGAGCCATAGTCTCTGCAACACCAAAGGCACTGGGTGGTTGGAACACAGGGGAAAGTATCGTTAATCAGGGCACTGCATGCTTCCCGTTGGCTTCCATCTCACAACCTACTCTGAAGATTGTTTCTCAAAACAATTAAGGGAAAGGTTCAACTTAGTTTAGGCATTTAATCTAAAATTAACCAAGATCATTGCATCACACTTAGTTCTTAGAAGTTGCATCTTCAGATAGGTCAGTTCATCATATAAGCAGCAGTTGTCCATCCAGTTACTTGGTTATAATTTCTAACAAGCAAGAAGTTTTGATTGCATCAGACATTGGTCTCAATATTAAATCTAATCAAATCTTTAATCTTGCTAAATTCTACCAAGTAGCTAGACCACTCAATTGTGTCTCCCGAACAAGTTGGTTCCCAACTTGCTTTCCTCCACCTCATTTCCATAGGGACTACCCCCCATAGTTTGTTGTTGGAAGACAACTAGAACGGAGTGGGAGGGGATCAGAGTGATAGCCCCTGCCCTGAGCAGTTGTCGCGGTGCCTATACACTCTGAGCAACAATAGCACCAATGAAGGATATTCCAAGTACAAGAAAGCTAATTGTTGCAAAAGTAAAAGATCCAAATAATTGCACTATAAAGCAAATGCTTCTTGAGAAAAAGATGATATTTGCAAATATGACTCAAATAAATTCAAGATAGCATATATAGAACAGTTGTATTGCAAGTAAAGTGAAATTGTGATGTAGAGATGGCTCTTGGTTTATTTTATTCGTTGTATTCTAAAACAAACTTTCAATTGAACTCCGGTCCCCAGACCTCATCCTCGCCCGGAAATCCGGATCTCACAATGAGGAGTCAGTAAGGGTGGAGGCTCTCTAAAGTCTATACAACCAACTTAAGTTGGAGATTAATTTTGGAAATGCCAATTAGCAATAAAATGTCCCTAAGTGAGATGCATGTAAGTTACTTGCTCTCCAAATTTGAAATCTTGATAGCAATGGCTTCCAAAAATTAGGAAACACCCAAAGAAAAATTGCACCAATGACTTTAAAGTAAAAAAAAATGGTAGCTTAGTGTGAACAAGTGAATTAAAGTGATGCAAGTTCTTTGAAAAATAACTTGTTTCAAATAGACAATGACAATATAATGCTCCAAGGAAATATCAACAATAATTAAAATAACAATGTAGCAAAATTTGACAAAAATGAAGCATGTACTCAAGTAGTCATGAAACAATTTACCAAGCTTAATGGAAATGAATTAATAAACTAAATCAAAGCTTGTCAAGAATGTAAAATGCTTGCATGTAAAGATAGATTTTCTCCTAGTAAAGAGTTAACTTGTAACTCAAAGCAACAATGAAATTAAAGATACAAAGCTCAAGTAAAAATGTAGCAAACTTAATTTAGTAAATGAAATGGAGTGTTGAGGTTGTGTTAGTTCCCAAAATTTACCATGTGTGAATGAGTATTAGCAAATGGAAGGGGCATGCAAGAGAAACTAAATTGTGAAAGTTAAGAACGCAAAATCAATCCACCCACAAGACTCTTTCTTCTACATGACGAGGTGAGATACCATGGGATGAATTCCAAGCTCCCTCAAGCCCAAGAAGATTATTTTATTAGAGGTATTACAATGAGGAGAAAGACTTAAAAGGATGCCCAAAAGATGAAGGAGAAACTTTTACAAAATCGGAAATATAGGAGCTAGATTCTCCTTCTTGTATAATGTAAAAATTTGGCAACCAAAGTAGCTAATGCAACCTCCTTGAAATCCAAAAATTACAAGGGGAAAGTCAACATTAAGAGGCCCACGGCCTAGCTTTATGTGCAGCTCTCAAATGAACTCGGCCTTGCAGAAAATGAGGGACTCCAAATGCTCACAGCCTCCTTAAAATGCAGCCCCAGATGTGTGCTAAGGTCCTACAAGCAATTTGTTATATGTTTCAAGTGAAAATTCCTTCATGTTGCCATAACATGAGTTAGCAAACACTTGAAACCAAAGGCTGCAAAAACAAGACAAATATTAATGGAGATTTAGTCGAGAAAATGTAATATATATACAAGATCTAATTTACAAGAGCCAAGCTAAAGAGTATGACTAAACTCTCCTCTTTCCTTAGCCATTATCAAGCTCTTGAAATAGAGAATGAAAGCACTTGGAGCACAATGTTTAATAAAAACGATTTAAATTTAAAAGTACTTGGCTTGTGTACAAGTTATGTCCCGAAACCCTTGCAAAACCATTTTATAAGATAAGACTATGAAGGCTCAAAGAACAAATGAGAGCTCTGTTACCCACCATTTTGTGGGTGATATCCTTAAAAGAAATTTTTTTCTTCCAGGATGGTCCTCAGCCAACAACCACTAGCCACCAACCAGCTCATTGTGCCATTCCTCTGCCATCTGAGCCAGCCATGTGGTCCCTCACCCATCTGCCATGATCATATGTTTGAAGGTAGGCCTCCCAAACCTAAAGGTATGCCTTGTCATTTGGTAATTGAGTATTGTAGTTTGCTTAACATGGACACTTCTAGGCATGGATTAATGGGGGGATTCGGCGGAAAGAATGGGCTAGGTCTATGCTCTTGTCCCCTAGTCCCCTTTGGATGATTAACCTTGGATTCTAGTCTCGTGGGATCTCTTTTACTGACCATTTGGCTTTAGGGATGGTATTTCACGAGAAACCCTAACTTTGGTTGCATGGTCCTGCTCCCTCATACACATATATTACCCTTTGTCCACTCATTATTACCCCATTCATCATTTCTCCCACCTCGGTCCACATTCCTCCATTAATAATATAAAATGCACAAGGATTATTGTTTGTTACAATGAGAGTATGCTTACAAACTTAGGCAAGTACCCTTTCAGGAATGGTCATGTTCATTAAGACATGCCTCTTCACTAACTACTCATTAATTAACTATAATTATAATTATTATTTTTTCACTCGTATTTATTTTATTTTTATATAAATTGTATTCGTAACATTGCCTCTCTCTTCAAGAGGCTTTGTCCTCAAAGCTTAATTGCTAATAATTTCCTCCATGTCTATGTCTTTCCCGGCATGTGTAAGTCATCAGTACTATTGTCTTGGAATTAGATTTTATGCATTTCCCCTCGTATATATATATATATATATATATAATATTTGAATTATTTATTATATATAAATTAATTAATTAATTTTTAAAAAAGTAACTTTATAAAATTATATAAAATAACCTTATAAGTTTATAAAGTAACTTTAATAACCTTTATAAAGAAACTTTATTATTAAAATTATTTTTATCATATTTATTACTAATAGTCACCATAAGGATTCGTTAGGTTGTGTCCCTTTATCTTGCGCTTTCCTAGCTTCTGTCACGCGTCTTGTAGGCATCATCTTAAATATGTTCCCAATCTCCATTACATAATTCGATGGCACCATGGATCCTACATTATTTAATACTTTAACCTGGTATCCATTTGAGTTGGCTGTAATAAATTTTAATGGAATACGATGTGGGAGAATAACTATGGTGCATGGCTTCCCGTCAGAAAATTTCTTTGTCATTTTTATTTAGCTTATGCCTTGGCTTCTGTGTTTCTTCTTCATTAATGGGATGTTGGTGTGCAAGCTTGGTGATGAGTTCCATTAAACCTTTGTTCTGCATTTTCAAGTGTCGTATTGTCTGTGCCATGGACTTCCTCTCGTTTACCAACGTCTGCCTCCTCTCATAAATCTGTTGAACCTCCTCATCATGGGCAAGACGATCAGATACAGAAAAATCAAATCCAGATCCTACTATGCAAGTATCAGTATTCTCATCATCTTCCTCCATAAATTCAGGTTGAGCTAAACCATCAACAGCTTGAACTGAAGCTTCACCGGTATTTGTTTCTTTCTCTGTTATCAAAATACAGCGTTTCTTATTCATATTCACATTCATACTGCCATTTTCATTTGCATTTTCGGAATTTGTACATTGTTTGTATTTCATACTTATATTATCACAAGTAAATATCTCTACCTGCTCTGCCCCCCTTTTTTGGTTAGTAGATTCCACCAGTGGAATTAAGAGGGCATTATCGTTTACTACCTCCTTAACAATATGAGCAGTATCCTCCTTTACTGTTGTAGATTGCTCAATCACACCATTCTGAGCTGCTTGTTTAGGCTTGACAATTGGTTCTAAGAAAGGATATGCTTTGCCAGCTTCTTCTAAAAAAAATTTCTTTTGTTTCTTCCTATCCCTTAATCGGGCAAGCACATCATTACATTCATATTTATCATCTTTGATAGGTGTTGTAAATGCATAATTATCATTATTTTGTTCTTCATCCTCCCTTGTCTACTCCAAATCAACTGTATGGGATATGGTCTTAACTAAATCAGAATTCACAGTTCCTCGGTTTGCAACATTAATTTTATCATTTTCTTCAACAGTTGTCCCGCCAACAATATCATCTTTAGCTACTTTATCTTTGGTTGTCTCACACTCACTTTGATTTTTAGTCTCATTTATGTTACCCTAAGGAAATCCCAATTCAACATGTTCATCGTTTTCTTGATTAGAACATCCTTTAATGTTAGTTCCTTTCATGTTAATGTATTCTTCCTTTGGACATGTTGTAAATTCTGCACATTATTTTTTTAATTGTTGAAACAATTCTCAAATTTCACTTAACTGCTCAATGAATTCAAGACGTAAACTTAATGGCATATTGTGCAGCTGATAACATCCAAAGGTTCGCATGCCTCCGATACCACTAAAGCAACAAAACTATAGCTTGTTGACTTTAAATGTAAAAATACACAAATGTATTTATAAATAATATTTTATTAATAACATAAAATGTACAAGGATGATTGAATGTTACAATGAGGGCCTGTTTATATACTTGAGCAGGTGCCCTTTCATGAATGGTCATGTCCATTAAGACATGAGTCTTCACTAACTACTCATTAATTAACTATAATTATTATTATTATTTTTTCACTCATATTTATTTTATTTTTATATAAATTGTATTCGTAACAGTCCACATAGGGCTAGTTCTCCCCTTCCCCTTGCCCACACCTTGGGTCAAGCTTGGAATGATGCCCCGGAGGTTGATGCAACTAAAAAGAAAAGCAAAAGCAAAATTGGCCACATTCAACGGGAAAACGTACAACAAAATGAAAAAGATGGTCGGAACAAACACATTTAGAACGTGGGCAAAAGCCAACACATGAGCTCTACCCCATCATCATGGCCATCACCCTAGTTCCTACAGGTTCTATGAGCATCCTTCATCATATAAGAATCCACGATTGTCCCAAGGGCCAACCCCTAGTAGGCAATGAATTGCCCTACCTTAAAAGGGGGTATCCACTGCGATATCTCACACATCATACTCTTACCCCTTAAGCCTCGAGCAAGTAATTAATGAAAAATCATAAAAAGGCAAAAGGCATATAAAGAAGGGTGGAAAAATCAAGGTCGGGGCACCTCATGTACCATGATGCACCTAGTTCACCTTTGCCCAGCCAGCCCCACACATGTACCATGCACTTGGCAGCTGACCCAGGACTTGTAGGATGAAGTGGCATCACCTACACCATCATCTAAGCGCTTATAGATGGTCTACAGGCATCTTCGACTCATTTGGAGACCCGTGAGGTTATTATTGTGCCCCCACACCCACAAGGAGCACCACAAGTTTATTGTTTGGAGAACAAGGGGCCACCCCCTTGTCCATCACTTTTCAAGGTCCTATTCTTCATTATGGCACCTATGGACCTCAGCAGGGCTCTTGGAGGGCCCTACGACAAGCATTGTTTATCATTTTACCTCTTGAGAGGCTTATTATTTCATTTACAAAGTAGTTTGGTGGGCTTATCACCAAAAGTTAGGTTATTAGCACATTATTTTATTTTTTGGGCTTATGTAGGCCGAAGAGACTAATTCGAACTCCTAATTAGTGTACAAATACAAGTGAGATGAGTTCATTTTCTCATCATCACTTTGGATTGGATCACTCTTCTCTTTAGAGAATTTCGCACTTTTTTGGGAATGAAGAATTGGAGCATGGATGAATATTGATGTTTGGATTGGAGTATTTTATCTTGGAGCTTCTTTATTATCAAATTGTTGATGGTTGGATATATTCTATTACATGTAAGTACAGTGCTATTATTGTTTTACTTTTGTCATATGCATTGAAAGGGATTTTCGCTATAATAGTGCTAATTGTTGCATTGCATAATTGCAAATTTGTGGAATTATTGTTTCTATATAGCATCTCTCAATGTTTGTGCCATGTATGTGAATGAAATCTCCTTGGGATAATTCCACCGGTGAATTTATCTTGATAAACCATCTCTTTTGCCAAGAGAAGTATAAAAGCTTTGAGGTCTCTTCTTCTTTCCCTAAAGGCTAAGTGAAGTAGCCCTTAAGGCCTCCTTGACCAAAATACAAGTTCCTTTCTCATCATTCTCCCTGACTATATTCTCCCCAAGGGATTAAGGCACTGGTCCTCCAATAGGTGATCACTCAAAGAACATTTTTCTCCACCTTTCCCTCTCTCTTCTAGGTCTAGCCAAGTTGGGTCACCTAGGGCATCACTTTCCCAACAAAATAGCCCAAGAAAAAGTTCGATCTCCTAGCCTCTACTGCGTTAGTGTGTCCTCAAGGCCTCCTCCAATTTTGAAGCCATTTCGACGGTGGAGTTGTGAGATAACCCAAGCCCTAGCTCTGAGATCAAATTTTGCCTTGGTATTCCCTAGGCTAGCACCTCATAGGATCAATTTGATACTTTTAATTGGAAATTCTTGCTTTGATCGTTTCCCCTTCCTTGTCTAGGTTAAGAACATTATTGGTTACTAGATTCTCTCCCCTTAACCTAGGTTGGGTCCACTTGGTCCTGTGTGGTCCCACACCTTTGAAAGTCAATTCTTCAAGAACCATTCGGGAAGTCAAGTTCAATAAAGATTTTAGGATTGGGAAACTCCTTTACAAGGCATATTCCTCTAACCTAACCCTCAAATCCTCACCTCCTTATCCTAGAAACCTTTATACTTTGCTTAAAAAGCAAGTAAGCTCTATTCTTAACCCCCCCTTCCAGGAAAGGATTATTAAGGTCACTTCACATCCATTAGCTATTTCATCCTTCACAAGTGACTTTCTATATACCGGATCTCGTCCCATCGGTTTAAGTTCGTAAAGAGTAGGGAGGCTTAGCTGAGGAGACAATGGGCTAAGCCTCCACCGTTGCCCTTGATCTAGCAGTTGTCCCTCTGGGACTCCCTTTTATGCCCCTTGCTAATTTGAGTGGTAACATAATGGCGTCATTGTTGGGGACACGAGATGTGTGTTTTGTTCCTCATACGACATATTCACATATCATTATTGGCGAGTCCATTGGAAGAACGAAGCCCTAGATCTTCATTAAGATTTAATATTAATGCTTGTAGGGTGAAGCAAGCATCTGTCAAGGCACTTTAATTCACCGTGGTGACTCCATTTCAATCCTAATATGCAAGATCATAGAAAATGGACTATAGTGAAAGAAATATTGATCTTGGTCCTACATTTGCAAAACTCACTGACCAAGACATTCAAGAACTGCAAAAGAATGGGAATAAATATGCAAAATCTTATCAAAATGTATTGGAAGGTATGGATATGTGTAGGAATTTACAGGGTAAGTTCCACAGAAAGAATACCAAAAGGACACCGCTCACAACCAGATCTCAAATCAATACACCAGTATTTTTGACGTGGTTAAAACCCTCAGAGTGCAAGGAGGGAAACAGTCCACGGCCTGTCCCAACGTGGGTACTACAGGCAATTTATTAATCAAAGAATGAAAATTTACATAAGCTTCTCTCATGCACGGATTACCCGAACAATGACCCTCCATGCGCTTTAAATAGAACTCATGGACCAATCGGGTGTCAAGCCACGGATCAAGTGTCGGTAATACCGAGGTGAGAGTGAACCGTCGGATCACTACATATCGTGACCGTCGGATTGTAAGTTACAAAATGTACAACGGTAAAGAAACACACTTTACCTAACTCTAACCTAACTCTATACTAGACCAAGTTGAACTTAACTATATCCTATGTGTCGGAATATCCTAACATCCCCCCTTAAGAACAACTTGGGATAGGATTGAAGGATTTACAAATATGACACAATAGGAGAAGGAAGGAGGCACTAGAGCCAATCCCCCCTTAGTGACAACTTCCTGAACTCCAAGCATATATCGAAGTTTAGTGAACTTCGCCTCTGTGAGAGCCTTTGTGAAGATGTCTGCAACCTGATCATCTGTTGGACAATATTGCACTTCAAGAACATGGTCATGAATGAGCTTTCTGATGAAGTGCATGTGTAGTTCAATGTGTTTGCTGCGCTGATGCTGGACTGGATCTTTGCATAGCTGAATGGCACTTTGATTATCACACCAAAGTGTGGTTGGATGCTGCTGCTCAAAGCCAAACTCTGATAGGATCTGACGAAGCCACAAGGCTTCCTTACTAGCTTCCACGGCACCACGATACTCTGCTTCTGCTGACGAAAGAGAAATGGCAGCCTGTTTCTTACAAGCCCATGTAATAGGTCCTGAACCAAGAGTGAAGACATAACCGGCAGTAGACTTCCGATCATCAGGGTCACCAGCCCAATCAGAATCAGTGAAACCAACTAACAGAGGAGCTGCTTTGGCACTGTAATGAATCCCAAACTGTATTGTACCTCGAACATAACGAAGTATTCTTTTAGCTGCTTTCCAATGACTTTCACGGGGTTTTTGCATAAAACGAGCAACAAGGCCAACAGCAAAGGAAAGATCAGGACGAGTATGGGTTAAATACAAGAGTTTTCCGACAAGTTGACGGTATAAGGTAGCATCAACTTCAGGAGAAGTACAAGAGACTGAAAGTTTGACTCCAGACTGAAAGGGAGAAGGGGCTGGCTTACAGTCTTCCATGTGAAAATGACGAAGAATATCACAAGCATACTTGGACTGGGAAAGGAAAATACCCTCTTGGGATTGCAAGACTTGAAGACCGAGAAAATAGTGTAAGTGTCCTAAGTCTGTCATTTCAAATTTCTTTTTAAGGCTGGACTTCACATGGTTTATAAGGTTGGGATCACTACCAGTAAGAATAAGATCATCAACATAAAGAACAAGGATGATAAGAGAGTTGCCCACTTTCTTGGTGTAGACAGTATTGTCAGAATGACACCTAGAAAAGCCAGATTCTAAAAGAAAGCTATCCATTTTGGCATACCAAGCCCGAGGAGCTTGCTTGAGGCCATAAAGGGATTTCTTAAGTCGACAAACAAGGCTGGAGTCTGTTTGTATGAAGCCAATGGGTTGTTCCATATAGATTTCTTCCTGCAAGTCCCCATGCAAGAAGGCAGATTTAACATCCATTTGATGGACTTCCCATTTTAAAGAGGCAGCAAGGGAAAGAACAAGGCGGATAGAGTTCATTTTGGCAACAGGGGAGAAGGTTTCAGTGTAGTCAATGCCTTCGACCTGTGAAAAGCCCTTAGCAACGAGACGAGCTTTATGTTTATCAACTTTCCCATCTGGTCCATACTTGGTTCTGTAAACCCATTTACATCTAACAAGTTTGCGTCCCTTTGGTAGAGGAACAAGATCCCATGTATCATTTGTCATTAATGAATGATATTCTTCATTCATAGCTGCTTCCCAATGTGGATGGCCTGAAGCTTCTGCAAAAGTGTCAGGATCATGATTTACTGGAGCTTGAGCCAGTAAAGAAGAGGCTCTTTCAAACTGAGAACGTGTACGTCGCTGATCTGTAGGATCACCGGCAAGATCACCTGCTGCATCCCGAGTAGCACGGACCCATCTTGGAAGTTGAGGATCCTGAGAAGGTGGGGGAGGATTATCATCCTCGCTTTCATCATCTGAAGAAGAAATGTTTTCGAAAATAGAAGAGAGAGGAAGAGGTGGCACATCCGCCGGACTAGGCTCGCAGGCCGATTTATTTTCATCAAATTTTACATCTCTTCTAATGATAACATTTTTGGACTTAAATGGAATAAGTCTATAACCTTTTACATCTTCAGAATATCCAACAAAAGTACATTTCTCACTCTTAGGTTCTAAAGCTTTATGCTTTTCATCTGGAATATGGGCCCATGCTTCACTTCCAAACACACGAAAGTGACTTACATCTGGTTTAATGGAACTCCAAGCTTCTTCTGGAGTGATATTCTCTAGAACCTTAGTAGGAGTGCGATTGATTATATAATTTGCACAATTAATTGCTTCGGCCCAAAAACTAAGACTGAGTCCTTTAGATTGCAGCATACAATTAGCCATTTCCTTTAAGGTGCGATTTTTCCTTTCAGCTACACCATTTTGTTGTGGAGTGTATGGAACAGTATGTTGCATTTGAATTCCATTTTCGGTGCAAAAGTTGATGAATGTGTTTTTAACATATTCTCCACCATTATCAGTTCTTAGCTTAAGAATTTGATGTCCAGATTGTTTTTCAACAAATGCTTTGAAGGCCAAAAAAGTGGTAAATACTTCGCTCTTGAGTTTTAAGAAGTATACCCAAGTGCGTCTGGAGAAATCATCAATGAAAGTTAAGAAGTACTTGCAGCCAGAGAATGAAGCAACAGGAAGAGGACCACATAAATCACTGTGCACAAGCTGTAAAGGGGCTGAGGCGTGCCAAGAGGCACGTTTGTCAAAACTGTCCCGATGATGTTTTCCGAGTACACATCCGGAACAAACACCATCTCTGCAAGATACCATAGGAAGACCTGTCACCATATTTTCTTTACATAGATGCTGAAGGGAGCGATAGTTTAAGTGACCAAATCGCTCATGCCAAAGTTTGCTCACTTCATCATTATGAGCAACAAATACTGAGGGAAGATTTGATGACCCAAAGTTGTGAAACTTATACAACCTTTTGGAATCATCAGCAAGACCAGTAGCTAGAATCTGTTTAGGATCTTTTAGATCCTTGATTACAACATCATGAGGTGAAAATTCAACAATTTTACCTTCACCTGAATGAGTTATCTGATAGACAGATAGAAGGTTGCAGGATAAGGTTGGAACACATAATACATCATTAAACTGACCATTGTCTAGATGAACAGTTCCAGTCCCTACAACATTAAGAGATCTATCATCACCAATATATATATTTTTGGTGTTACAATCATTTAAAGAAGAAAACATGGCTTGGTTTTTGGCCATGTGACAAGAGGCTCCAGAATCAATGAGCCACTCATGAGAATGAGAAGAAGAAGAAGATACATTTAATGCATAACCAGACTGAGATGATTGACAATGACATGCAGAAAGTGCCATTCCGGAAGTTGAAGTTGAAGTAGGCTCCACATGGATGTTATGTTTCTTCATTGCGGCTTCCAAGGCTTCCATCTTCTTAAAGCATTTAGATTCTAAGTGGCCATCTCGATTACAAAAGTTACAATGTCTATCAGTCTTCTTCCATTTGTTTTTATTGGTCTTATCATTTTGCTGAAATGATCTTTCATTTTGAGGCTGAGATGGTTTAGGACCATTCTTTTGAGGATATGACTTCTTAGGATTCTTTGAATTTGGTTGCTGCTGGGCGGCTAACGCTTTCGTGGAAGAGTTTCCAAGATTAAGAAGACCAAGGTGTAAGAGTTTTTCTTGTTCTCTTATTAAGGAATCACAAAAGGAGTCAAAGGAAGGGGCCTTGTAGTCTTGTCCTTGACAAATGAAAGCTTCCCTTGTAGAATGGAAAGTGGAAACAAATACAGAGTAGGCTGGTCCCAACTTAGTAAGGATGGAATAAATAAGGTTACCATCTTCTTTCTTAACTTTAACACCTTCCAAGAGATATCTAAGGGTCTTGAATTTGGACAAGAAATCTTCAATGCAAGAAAAATTATTAGGATCCAAAGTAAGCAGCTCATTTTCAAGTTGATGGGCTCTAATTTCATTTTTAATCCCAAAAACTTTAGCAAGTTTTTCTAATGCTTCATGAGGAGTCTCAAGTCCTGCAATGTGGAATCTAAGATCAGGAGAAATAGACATCCCTATCAAACCACGTGCTTGATCTTGTCTATTTTCCCATTTTGCCGCCTTGTCTTCATCTTTTGGTTTCTTCTCTTGGTTTGTGGCTATTCTGAAGAGACCTTTACTTCTAAGTAAATCTTCCATGTAGGCTACCCATTGGAAGTAGTTAGTGCTGTCAAGAATGACTTGGCATGGACTTTCCATTTTAAAAAAACTGAAGCTGAAGATGCTGAAAGTAAGTGTTCCAACGGATAGATCTCGAAAAAATAGGCGGTTTTAAAAAAAACGGCTCTGAAAAAGGCTTCCGGATGAAGAAGTTATGGCTTTTTGAAAAAAAATTGTTGACGTTGCCGGCAAAGTGCGCGAATGTGCGGGAATGAAAAAATCCGCCCCCACAAAATGGAGACTTGAACCCAAGACCTCTACTCTCTTAAAATAGCTTTGAACCAATTGATCTATACAAAAAATTTGAGAGAGAGAGAGAGAGAGAGGGGGGGGGGGGCCTTGGTTTGCGTGCTTGCCTTGAGAAAGCTCTTTTTCCCTACAAAACACAAAACACAAAACCCAACACGAATATGCAAAGAAAAACGAACCTTGCGGCTCGAAGTTAGCTTTAGCCAAAAAACTAGAAATTTTTAAAAAAAATCTCAAGGTTAGCTTTAGCCGAAAAACTAAATATTTTTCTCAATGTTTCTGATTTTCCGAGATCACACTACGGTGCAGGGAAAAGAGCATACGCATGAGAAAAATCCTTCCTTTCTGTTTCTGATTTGCCCAGATCGCACAGAGTCGCAGGGCAAAGAGCATACGCAGAAATGAAAGGTATAGATCCGGTTAAAAAAAAAAAGGCTAAATAAACTGAGACCGAAAAATGCAGAGAGAAAATAACAGTAAACTGCAAAAAAACACTGTATACCTCCAGATCTGAAAAATGACGCAGCTAGGGCTACCGGAAACCTTTTCGCGTGAAACGAAAGGGGTTCCTCACTGGAACAGATGCTCCGAACGCAATAGAGCAGTCCTCTCGGCCCGAAAGCAGTCAGAAACAGCAGATCTAGGAAACAACAGCCGCATGCAGTTCTACCGGCTTCAGATTTGGATCACCAACGGACGCGGCCCTCAAATAGCTTTGATACCATGTAGGAATTTACAGGGTAAGTTCCACAGAAAGAATACCAAAAGGACACCGCTCACAACCAGATCTCAAATCAATACACCAGTATTTTTGACGTGGTTAAAACCCTCAGAGTGCAAGGAGGGAAACAGTCCACGGCCTGTCCCAACGTGGGTACTACAGGCAATTTATTAATCAAAGAATGAAAATTTACATAAGCTTCTCTCATGCACGGATTACCCGAACAATGACCCTCCATGCGCTTTAAATAGAACTCATGGACCAATCGGGTGTCAAGCCACGGATCAAGTGTCGGTAATACCGAGGTGAGAGTGAACCGTCGGATCACTACATATCGTGACCGTCGGATTGTAAGTTACAAAATGTACAACGGTAAAGAAACACACTTTACCTAACTCTAACCTAACTCTATACTAGACCAAGTTGAACTTAACTATATCCTATGTGTCGGAATATCCTAACAATATGGAACTCATGCTCGAGTTTTATAGATCACAACAAGTGCAACTCGACATAATGAGGGATTTCTATAAGGGGGATCTTAGTCACCTCTTTGACCTTGCTCGCCTAACCTATGCTCAAAATATTCTGACTGACCTAATCAATGATAAATGTCATAGTCAACCGCAAAGTCCCACGATGGGAAATCAATTGGATGACATTGAAGAAAGCTCAAGTGTGGGTGAGGATGATGAGCAAATGTCAGTTATAGAATTGGAAGACTATGGCGATGAGAAGAGGAACAACTCCTCTGATGATGAAGAGTTGGATCCTCTAAGCCTCCAGATCACGCAAGAAAGAATGGATGAATATAGTAGGTCATGCAAGGAGGTAGTAAGGGAATATAATTCTTATGAAGTTTTCTCCCATTTATATGATGAAGAGGTGAAGTTTCATAAGATGAATGTGAATATAAAGAGAACCCTACTAATACTCTCCTCCTAGAAGCATATTACCAAAATCATGTAACAAATACTTTAGCCATTGTTCTTCAAGACAAGAGAGAAGAAGAGAGGTCCCGCTTGTCAACCAACCAAGATGAAGATGACCTTCAGGAACTCAGTGATGAGCAAGAAGATGAGTCCTCGTTGGGGGATGGACAGTATGATTTTGAGAGCGCATGCGTTGAGCAAACTGAGGCTATGGAAAGTAAGGCCACGATTGACCTTACCTTTCTCAAGAGTATCACTCTTGATGACTCTCCCTTTGAGAACCTTGAGGAAGGTGATCCCATGAGCTCCTTGGTGTTGAAGAATCTAGAACATTCAAAATTACAGAGATTCTTCCTCAAATGATAACAATTTGTGAAGTGATTTTAACATTTTATCTTAGCTTGATCTTCTTATCATTATTAGTGTGTGTATGTTAGCTTCATCAAACTGCTATCAAAACAAAAGAGACAAGAACACAAAGTATTTGGCTTTCTGCCAGGACTAAAACCTCTCCCTCTTGGAGAGGAAAACCCACGCAAAATTCTTCTTATAGAGATTCCAATTGACGAATACCAAGACCATGACCCTTGACACATTCTGCCACTCCATGACCAAGACATCAATCCTCTTCTTTGTCACTGCTAAGATCGTCATGATTGTTGCACCATTGAAACCATCACTGAGATCTTTCCTCTTCATCATGTCACTAAGACTTTCACTATGATGACTGATTCATCATATCTCCATCATTGTACTCTAGCTGAGATCATCATTATGTTGACTGTGATTATTGTTAGCATGTCAAGAGAGAATTTCATGACAAGTATGCCGAGACTATGACTTCAACTACGAGAGCATGGTAATTCTCCTTGAGACAGTGAGACTAAGACTGCAACATATGTTGAGACAAGGATGAGATCCTTTCATATTAATCATATTGAGACTGTGTGGATTGTGAGATCACCGAGACTTAAGTATACGGACGCTGCTTAGGAGACAGGTTTGATCATAGAGATTTCCACCAAGACTTTGCTTGTCACTGTCATCATTGCTCTCTCTTATCATGTCAAGACTGTGGTCCTTCATTCACAGGTATATTGAGTTCTTCTCCTCTATTAGCCACCGAGATACTAGAGGGATCCGAGACCTGGACTGCTTGCACCTTATACCCATCCGAGGTGCAGTCAAGCCCTTGATCTCCTTCCTTCCTGTAATGCGTATTTGCTTATATCATACGAAAATTTCAGAGAAGAATAATGCGAGTTTCGTACCCTTGTTTACCCATGCAAAGATGACAGTAATAACACTCCTTTCATAGACTTGAACCATTGCCTTTTTGTAATGCGGATTTCTACTCCTAAACCCATCCGAAACTTTAGAGAGAAAATGCGAAATCTTCTTACCACTTTTGGCTGACCCTAGATGAGTATTTATAATGGTTTGTGCCACATATTTGAGCCGACGTGAATTTATGAACCGACATGTCTATTTCCTTGAGCTGACATGACTTCCATTTATCCAATTAATTCTATTTTGGAGCCGACATAAAGAGTTCCTTCTTGTTTTCACTTGCAGACTTCCTGGAGGATTATGCTTGGTCTTTGGAGGGCTTCTACACATTTTGTAGACTAGAGTACATTACACATAGGCTCATAAAGCGCTTCTCAATACATGACATATAAACAAAATCCTAAAGACATCAAGAAGAAGTCTTTTGACCTATGACACTTCTTGCTCATGAAACCCATGTAGCAAGATATACAAAAATCATTTATTCTCCTTATTACATCATTTACAAAGATCATGTCATTATGAAGTCCGAACCTAGTTACACTTTCTTCAACACTCCCTCTTAACTAGAGAGGTATTCATAATGGTACTTGGTCATTCTCAATCTAAAGAATTTCTCACAAGAAGAATCGGATTTGCAATCCATCTATTATAGCATAATTTCAACCAACATTGTTTTCATTTAGCAAGGCCTTGACTAGCAGCTCTATCTCTTACTTAGATTAGAGCACACAATGTTGGCGAGACCAATGACTAGTAGACACGCATCATCATTGTCTCTCTTAGGGTCATATACACCCGGGCATTCTCTGAGTATGCCCTACTAGTACTATTCTCATCTTGGCTTCCCAACCCTCAAGAATATCGGTCCTCTTGCCCACTATTGTCTTGGATGCCCTACTACATCCTCAAAGAGTGTCGGATGCCAAATGATCACACAATCCTCCATTCTTTCTTCCAACTTGAAGACAAGAATGTTGTGTCTAACTCTCCCTCTTGACCAGGGATGAGTTCCAAGTTTCTCTTTACTCATAAACTTACTCGAGTTCCTTTACTCATAGGAACCTCTCAGAGCTCCCTCTTACCTAGGGACTCTATCATCAGTACTTTATAGGGTTTTCTAGTTGACTAGCGATCCAAGACTTCGATGTCATCAATTTCTTCACATGTAGGGTTCAACCATCCATCACTTTCCTTCACTGAAAGTAAGGATCATGGGTTGAATCGAATAATGAATCATAATGCTTGGAAAAGTTGGAAGTTATGCCCTTTCCTTGTATCACCTTGGTGCTCATTAACAATTTCCTAGTCATGTGTTTCCAATCTTGGGAAGAAGGGTAGTACTAGGGACCTTGCTAAGCATAGCAAGTCGATGTCTTTTGATATTTTACAGACTCCATCCATCCCCCTTTCCATTTTCCTTTCTTTTGGGTTGGTTGTTATATCTACCCCAAAAAGGTTCATGTTGCAAAATCTTATGAGAAGGGGCTTGGGTGCCAAATTTTGAAGTAGTTGTATAAAAAACAGGATGAGAATGGTGTGAATTTCAAGATGCAAAAGAAAAATGAAAGAGATAATAATGATAAATCAAAAGCCAAAGTAAGCTTGAGCTCTGCCCCCTTGTTATGGAGCCATTTCCCCAAGTCCTATGGAATGTAACGCATAACTAAAGGACTAAGTTAAATTATCCCAACCCTTATGCAATGAAATGCATATATGAGAAAATAGGGCTTGTAAACCAAGATAAAGATTCAAGAATATACGAAAAAGGCAGGAAAAAGGGTATTAAGATGAAGTGTTGAGCAAAGGGTAACTCATCGCATAAGTCCACCCTCAGGATGAATATCTTATGTAACTTTGCATGTCAATGGCACCATTCCCATCAAGTAAACACCAAGCCATAGCATTGTCATTTACACTTACATCTTGATTGGTTTCTAGGGAAACACTCATCGTCCTAGGTATTATCACACCTAATAGGGTTTTATGATGATCATCCCATACATAAGCTTGGCAAATTTCATGAAGTCATAAGCTAGTATGAAGTTTGAATAAGATACCCAATGTGATCTACTTAATAGCTTTTACATTGGACATGACTCACTTTTCATGTTGCAATAACTTTCGTACATACGTTGAATGATCACACTTGGATGCTTGGAGCATCTCGTTGATGATAATAGTTGCATAGATGTGGTCTTCTAGAGGATGTTGATGATGACTTCTCTGACACTCAATTGAGGAAGTTCCATACCTACTTGAGGACATTTCACTTTGTGATGACATGGCACCTTGTTGAGATGTCCTAACCCATATTGGAAGTGGTGTCACACCTTCGAGGGATGATATGACCTTTTGATGAAGAAACATTGCAACTTTTGGAGGAAATTTTTCACTTTTGAAGCCCCTACAAATAGTTTGGATTATCATGGATATTTTATCGGTTCTTGCCTAATCCCTAGGTTTTGTAAGAACTAAAGGCATTATTTTATGCTTTTAGCACTTCTAGTGGATGGGGAAATGCTAAATCTCTCATATCAATAAGAAGTGTTCCCCACTTGTATCTCAATGCTTTTTGTGGAGATATATCACAACTTGTCTACTTCTCTTGTATTTTATCTATAAGGCTACTGAAGGATGACCAGATCGGCTTCTTGTGGAGGTATTATTACGAATGATCTTGCGACTTCTACAGATTTTTATGGCTAGGGTTTATGGATGCAAATGATTTCTTGAGTAAGTGGTCTCTCTAAATCTCGTTGGATTTTTTTATGGAAGATTAATATGTATAATAGTACTTTTCTAGTGGAGAGGGTGCATTCTCTTGGTCTCTTATTGGATAAATCCTTTCTTAAAAACCCTGGGAAGATTTCTAGTGGAATTTCTTGCTTTGAATTTCTTGGCTTTTGTAAGATATTATGTGGATCTTCTAGGGTTAGTAGTGAACAGACCTAGATATAACTTTAGATCCTTTTACTTTTTCCCAAGGGAGTCTTTAGTTGACCCCATATATGCCCAATAGTCAATCATAAAATCCAAGATTTAGCTTTTACTTTATTGTTTTAGGGTTAGACTAGGGATTACAACAGCCTTACATAAATTTTCAGCCATAAAGAAGCTATATATTTTGTGTAATTGTGCATCTAAAAGACCTAGAATTAATCGTATGATTGCAGTTTGTCTTGATTTCATTTACAGCCCTATTAGGGCTAGACATCATGTTGGTTAGAGCAGTTATATGCATCTCGATTTTCAGATTTTGTTAGTTTGATAAAACCCTAGTTTAATCCATTGTCAAAGCCCTAGTTTTCATTGACAATTGTTTGATCAAAGGTTGCTTATTTGTTGCTGTCATCACTTGTCTTATTGCCGCAATTTATCTTCTTTCATGCGAATTTTGCAACAGTCATACCGTTCTCTTCTTTTGTAGTATATGGGGATCTTCCTTTGACAAATATTGACTTGCTTAGCCTTCTAAATTGACCTAGTCCCTCAACAATTCAAAACTGGAATTGCATTAATTAGCTACCGTGTCCTCACCTTGAATATTATATCTTATCAGTGGTCTTTTGCATCGTTCAATAGGTTCTCTTAGATTTGATCACTTCTTGCCTTAGGAACCCTAAAAGATACTAGGGAATCATCACTTGTGCAGGATCCATTCTTCACTAAGGAGAGGGCAGTTGTTGCCTAGGTGACAGTGGTAACACTTCCATGTTACACTAGTCTTAACACCTTGTGAAGGCTTTCCACTAAGGTCCTAGACTTTGTGGTAACAGTAACTAAGATATAACGTCAGTATCAAGCATGGTAAATGATGAAATATATAACCATGACTGAGAATGATATTGCAAAACAACCCATAAAATGCTACCCAAAAGGAGATAACTGCATAATTGCCTGGTATATGTTCAGTGGATAACATTAACTCACACCTTTTTAAGAATTGCATCAGGTTTGTGATGTACAACAGCATTATGTATAGAAGCAGTGCGATGAATGAACAGCAGATTATGAATTTACAACCACTTATAAGCAGTAAGTACTACTAAACTATTTTGTGATGTAAAAGCTTCAACAAGATTGTATGTACCGCTTTCCAGAATTAAAAGCAAGGATTCTGACCAACTTATGAAAATATAGAAGAATACAAAAAAAGAAATACTCCAATACTCAATGGAAGTAAGTCTAGTGGCAAGACAGTCATCCATAAAAAAGGAACTTGGATGAAGCTAACACTTTGCTTTCTTTTAAAATATTTCCATGAAGGCCTTTTACCAAACTGATGCACAACTGAACTTGGTGTCTGTGGGGTGGTTATTAGAAATCAAGTTAAATTTGTATAACTTAACAGAGATACTCATCGTGTACAACTCCAACTCATAACAAACTAAAAACACAAAGCTTATATGCAAAGACAGATATACCTTCCACCAGTCAGGGTCACCAGCTACTTTTGCCTGTGTTGCCTCTTCAATGCGCTTATTAACAGCATTTATTATAGATTCAATACCAACCATTTTATATGCCCCAACTAACTCCTCAAGCAACAAAGCACCTGAAACCAACAGTACTCAGAAACCATTTCTAGAAATAATTACTGACAGAAACCTCACAAACAATAGATATGAAAAAGAAGAAGCCGTGTATATAAAAATAATCAACAATAACATTCATTAAACTCTACAAAAGTAACTCTGTAAACAAACACGGAATAATTATGTAAATAAGGAAACAAAATGAAGAATTATGTATCTAATAAAAGTAAAGGAAACTAAAACGGCTAAAAGCCCAGGCTGCAAGGAACCAATGGTACAAGGGGTGCCAATGGGGTCTTGGTTCAACAGTGAAGGAGGTGACATCTCAGGGCACCGAATAAGGTTTAATTCTCTCAGAGACATGAACATATGACATTGCACTTTGTTTAAGGTTCAAAGTGTTAGTTTCCTTGTGATTTAGAGAGTGTTTGACTCTTGTTGTGACAGGGAGGCATCACTACGAGAGTGTCATGCGGGCAAACTGTTTCATTGCCCCTTTCCATCAGGATTTTTGACACTCAGAGTTATTTGGACTAGGATGGTGCACTACTAAAGGATTCCATAAAAATATGTGGAGTAGGTGTTTGGCAGACCAAGGAGGCCCAAGGTCAAGTTGGAGGGACTGCTCCTGCTATTTGAGTTAGTTACTTGGAGAAGTGTGCATGACATTATTTTGTCATGTAACCACCAACCCTTACCACATGTGAGACACATGAGTTGGTTAGGTTAAAGTGGACCATGCCAAGATGAAATGCTCCATTTGTGGACCCATTCTCTTAGGTGGACCTACTGTTTTGTTTTTTTCCTTGTCATCCCTCTCTCGTCTTCTCTAAGGTAAGATAAGACAAGATAAGACAGTTTTATTAAAGTCTGACAAACGACCACAAATAGGTCACTGGAACTGCTATGTACATCTATGAGAATACAAAGTGGGAGCACTAACGGAGAGCCCAAAAAATTAAGATAGAAGCAAATCTATCCTATGCTGAGAAAAATCCAAAATCTAAGTACTAACAGCATGGAGAAGTGAAATAAAGCAATGGTTTCATACATGCAAGTGTAGAAAAGAACCAAAGGCTAAGAACCATCAAATCATGTCTCATTTAGGGAGCCATCAACATTCCCTAATGCCCTCTCTCCTAACATCCAAACCTAAAGCGAAGAAATTCCTTATAAATGACTAGTCAAATGATCTAGAAAAACTGAGAGATAGATACAAGATATATCTCCTTGTCCAGACACAGAAGTTCATAGCCAACACCTGAATGAAGTACCCAATTACTAGTGTGGTGTGGGAAGGACAAGACGCTCCCTCTTGCACACGTTTATGAATTGGTCCATGCCAAGTTGAGGGAAGAGCACACCAAGCGAGCTAGAGAATTAAACTTAAAGATCAGGGAACTTCCCTTGTCCCTTTGTTCCATAAATCCCCAATAGATTGGCACCATGTTCCTCTAGGATAACCATGGCCTCCCAAACATTACTTGCGAGAAGGCTTGGTTTGCCACAAATTCCACTCGATTCATCTAGTCCAGGTCAACTGGGAATCTGCTTTAGGTGTTGTTACCACACAATCGAGCAAACCTTAAGGAGGGAAAGCCTATAGGACAAAGGGCTAGACTAAGTGGCAATAATAGAACAATGGCCCACTGTCACCACAGCCACTATTCTCTGCTCTTTGCCAACTTTCACCAAGGGAGGAGTCCCGATAAGATTTTGATAACCTAAAATAGATATGCTAGGTATAGAGTACGAAGTGATCAAGCTAGACCTCATTTGAAAGAGAGGCTCAATATAGGTTGAAGGCTTCAAAGAAGCAAATCGCTCTCTAAGAAAAGTCATCAAAAAGAAGGCACAAGACCTAGGGGTTTGAGTTTTTTCGATGGTAATAGGTATTCACAAGGTCAAGGCCCAAGAGAAAAGCCTTCCTATGATTTACCTCAACAAGTACTAAGCTCATACAACCTTCAAGGAAGTCCTCAAGTTGAGAGAGAAGAACCTAGAGTTTCCCTCTTGGAGCAATGCCTAGGGCAAGAGACTTTACAGATGAAGCTCGAGTGGATGCCCACCAAACTTGGAGCATAGGTAGCCTAGGCCCTAATCTTGATAATTAGGCTCTCAAACTCTAAAAAAAACTCCTCCCTAAAATTTGACTGCAAGCCCTAGATTTTCAACCTAGACTTAAAAGGACCAAATTTTAAGAGGAAAAATTATGGAGAAAGAAGAAGTTTGATCACCAAAGGCTTGGACTAGTGCCTTGTCCTTTGGGCATATGTAGTCTTACCATGTTTAAGATGAGATAAAATGTCCCTAAGGAGGCAAAAAATTGAGGCCCTAGGTACTTGTTACCCACCACCAATGGGTAGTGTATATAGGAGAGAATTTTTCTCCTAGATGGTCCTCAGTCGGCAACCAACAACCCCTTGCAGCCACTAGATAGCTCGACATGACATTTTCTCGCCACCTGAGCTAGCCAATGTGGTCCCTCGCCCATCTGTTATGAATGTATGTTTGAAAGTGGGCCTCCCAATCCCAAAGGTATGACTTTTCATTAGTTTAGTTGAGTAATTTTGTTTACTTTTCATGGACACTTTTGGGCATGGATTGGTGGGGGAATTCAGCGTAAAGAGTGGGCTAGGTCTATGCTCTTGTCTCTTATACCTGATTTTGTGTTTAGCATTGTATCCTAGTCCTATGCAATCTCCTTTACTGACCACTAGCTTTAAGGTTGGCGCTACATAAAAAAAATCGATTTTGGCTACATGGTACCACTTCCCGACACCATGTACATCGCCCCTTTTCGCTCATTTTGACCCCATTCATCATTTATCCCATCCGGGTCCACATGTGCCTACTGGGTCCACATAGGGTTAGCCTCCCCTTCCCCTTGCCCACACCTTGGGTCAGGCCTGGAACGATGCAGCTAAAAAGAAAAGAAAAAGCATAATTTGGCCACTCTCAACAGGAAAATGTACCACAAAATGCAAAAGATGGTCAAGACATACAAATTTAGCACGTGGGAAAAAGCCAAACATAAGCTCTACCCCTCATATATGGCCATCACCTTGGTTCGTATGGGCCCTAGATGAGCCCCCTCCACATTAAGGAACCCATGATTGTCCCAACCCCTGGTGGGAAATGAAATGCCCCACCTTAAAAGGGGGTACCTACTGCTATATACCATGCATCATGCTCTCATCCCCTGGAGCCCTAAGCAGTTACGAAGAAAAATCAATAAAAGGAAAAGGCATGTGAAGGAGGGTGAAAAACAAAGCACGAGGCAACTTATGTACCACGATTTCTCCCTCCTACACTCATATACCCAAGTGTGGGCTTCCCTCATTATAGCTACCCTTTGTCCCATCACATGTGGCCTGGATCATTCCCTTGACCCCCACTTTGTTCCATTATTATGTCACTTGCCACCTTCCACTTGATGGATGTACCATGGACATGTCACCCCTTTAAAGGCTGAAACCACCTAATAGGGTCCTTGGCTAACCCCCTTATTGAGCTTGGAGACACTTGTACATGCCAGAGCCCACTATGGAAGGGCATGCCACCATGAAGTGCCTCATTGATTCCATGATTTGTAAACTCTTTTACTTGATTATTCTAATGATTTGTTGTATTGGAGGGCAAGGGGATGCATTGGATCTTATGCAGGATTGTAGGTGGGTTTTCATTTGGGGCTTGGTCTCCCTATACGAGGTCCTAGCCCTCCAGAGGGCCACATGGGCACTTGTAGGGTGAGCGTTGAGAGCCATGGGCCTCCACCATAGCAAAGATTACTTCATGGATCCCCAACACTAATCATTGATTGCTTGTGTTCCACCTTTTGGATGAGGATGATGCACCTAGTTCACTATGCCTAGTCGGCTCCATATTTGCACCATATACTTGGCAGATGTTTTAGGGTCCAGAGGATGTCTCCCGCTGCAGAGGGAGGGCTTATATCGTCATCTTAGCCCTTACATATGGTCTACAGGCATTTTCGATCCACTTGGAGACCCATGACGATGTCCTTGTGCCCCTACACCCACTTGGGAGCACCACAAGTTCTTGCTTGGAAAATAAGCGGCCAACCCCTTGTCCACTATGTTTGGAGTCCGTTATCTCATCATGGCACACCTTGGACTTCATTAGGCCTTCTCAGAGGCCCAAGGGCTCATTATGTTGATCATTCTACCCTCTTGAGAAGCTTCTTTTTATGTTATAGAGCTATCTTGGTGAGATTGTCACCAAGGAATGTTATTATTGCACATTATTTTATTATGGGTTAAATAAGACAAATTAGGATATTTGATTCCCTTATTTGATTGTATAAATAAATGAGAGGATGATTCATTTCTCTCATCATCACTTGGATTGGATTAGTATCTCTTGAGAGATTTTTGCACTTTTTGCTAGGTAAACTTTTTGATGTATTCTTGATGCACTGTGATGTTTGGATTTTCGTTATTGTCTTTGGAGTTTCATTCTCATGCAAAGTTGATAAATTGATATACTCTCTCTCATGTAAGTCGAATTTTGATGTTATTATTGTTATTTTACTCGTTTATTGCATGTTATGGTTATCATTATTCTTGTATGGGTTAAAGTAAATGTGAAATTCTTCTGGGAACCTTGAATAAGTGATTTAATGCAAGTGTTGTACTTGAAGAGAGTGGGTGAATGTTCCTAGAGGCACCTTATAGGTTTTAAGCCTCGAAACATTATCTCTTTGGCCATTTTGAAGTGTAAATCTTTGATTACCTAGTTGTTGCTATTGAATATGCTAGCACAGGTTAATTAGGGCTCCTTAGCTTATGAAAATTCTCAATCTATGTGTATCTTGACTCCATTAAGCCCAAGCAATAAGGAACTGATCCTCATATCCCTTTAGTGGTCAGGTTTTGCTCTTTTTCTTCACTTTTCCAAATTCTAGGCCTAACCCTAGAGGGTCACCTAGGGCATCAAGCAAAATCTTTTCTACCCATCCAAAATCCTTCAAAACTGGTCCACGACTGCGTTGGGGTCTTCTCAAGGAACCCTCCATATTTGAGGTCAATCTGAAGGTGGGATCCCGAATCAGTGCAAGCCATAGCTCAGGGACCGTTCTCCTCCCTAGGTCACTTTGGGTTAGTGTCCTCATTAGGATCATTACATTTGCATTTCAAAAAAAAATTATTCCTTTGATCCTATTATCTTCCCTAATTAGGTTAAGCCCCTCTTTGGTCAATCAATTCCATACCCTTGACCTAGTCTGGGTCCACTTGGGTTCTTTGTGATCCCGCAACTCTATAACTCAAATTCCACAAGGATTACATAGAACCCATTTCTCCATAAGGATCCTTAAGTCTAGGAAGCCCCTTGTCAAGGCATATCCTCTAAACCTAGGCTCAAGCATCCTCTTGGCCCTTGCTACAAAGCTTATCACCTTGCCTCTCAAGCAAGCTATTTAATTGAGTCTCTCTTGTGAATAGGCTTTAGGAATCACCCCATATCTTATCATTGATCCATCTATTCTTGTGATTCTTGTCATACCGTGACTCCTCCCATCGCTGAAAATCCATAAAGAGAAGGGAGCTTTAGCCAAGGTGACATTGGGCTATCGCTCCATTGTTGCCCCTTGACCTAGTAGTTTCTCTATAGGATCCCCTCCTAGGACCCGTGCTAGTTTGAGCAATAACAGTACCGATTTCAACGTTTACCTACTTCAAGAGACAATGGAGTTTCATGGAGAATTCAAAGGGATTCATCCACTAGGAACATTCATCACATGCCACACATTGGATAACATATGCAATACTCTACTAGAAAGCTTTTCAAAAGTAATTTTCAACAACTAGGGCACAATTTAGCATATTCTAGAGTAGTAATTCCATATATTATATGAATTCAAGAGAAAAATCCCATCAACATGAGGCACTTACAAAATGACATGTAATATATCCATCCATAAATCCAAGAAATAACTCCAAAGAAGGAAGCGTGAATCATCTCCATACATCCAGATGCGTCCAATAGAGCCTCCAATAGCCAAAGAAACAAGTGCGAGCTCTTTACAAAAGAAGGAATCCAAGTGTGATGATGATCCAATACAAATGAAGTTGAGTTCTATTAATATGAGACCTAGTAGGTAGAATTATTAACCTAAAAGCCCCCTAACATTATAAAATTAAGTAAGATACATGCCTTGGTCACAAGCCGACCAAGTAGCTTTTACAAAATATGAAATAGCCAACCATTAGCTAGTCGAAATGATGATGTCATGCTTATGTAGGGCCATTGGAAGGCCACATTGAGTCCTCTTAGTGACAAAATGTGTGAGAGAGCTCCATAAATCTCTAACAAGGGGATGACCCCTCAATCTCCAAGTAAGTACTCATGTGGGGCCCCAACTTGTGTTTGGGGCACAAAGGCTAGTCTCATGGGGCTCCTAATGATGGAATAGCCTATAATACTCCAATATTGGGGGATTTGACAATGGTGCTTGCCCTCCCATGTCTCAAGGGATGAGACACACCTCCTCTGGGCCTTGGATCAGTTATCGCATAATGATAGGTCAGTCGAGGCACACTGGTCCAGGTGCATCATCTAGTGAATAGTGTGGGGGCAACGAGTAAACTGCTAAGCGTGTTGAAGGTGCCCATGGCATGAAATGATGCTTTGCACATGATGGGAGTCCCATGGCTCTCAACGCTTCCCCTAGGGGTGTCAATATGATCCTCTGGTGGACATGGGCCCCAGTTAAGTTGCCCAACCCATGATGAAACCACCTACCAATTACATATAATGTCCAATGTTGCATCCTCACCATCATGTACAATAATTCATTAGTGCATCTAAGTGAACCAAGCCTGTTAGTCAAGGGCACATTGAGACTTACTAGTGGGGTTCCCTTCCAAATTTGGGGCTTTAATTTCGTAATAGTGTTATCTCCCTAGGTAGGAGTGGTTAATAAACAACCCTATTAGGTGTTTCTAGCCCCTAAGGAGAAATACAAGTCCCCAGTACATCCTGCTAGTGATAGGCAACATATGAACAATAATGAAATGGATGGGGTCGCAGGGGTCTCCAAGCCAAATGTCATGGGTACAAGGATAGCAATAATGAGGGATGTCCACATATTGGGTGTATAGATGTAGGAGGGAGCAATCGTTGATTGACTAGCTACCTCGGCCTTTGATTTTCCACCACTCTTTATTTGCCCTCTGCCTTTTCATGATTTTTCAACAAACCAAGCTTTTTCAAACGGAACCCCATGGAGGGCCTACCTAGAAAAGAGGCTCAACACTTACTCCACACCAACAAAAAGGGCATGAGGACCTGTGCCTTTGACATATCCATCCACGTGACAATCTTGTCCCTCGGTGGATTGATCCCACTAAGCCTTGTGGTGAACTTGAGTCACTTACAAATTAAACCCTTAAAAATACTAAAAATGGAACCAAGAAAGGAATAGCCTTCTTTGTTGAAACATACATCATATACTAGACACTCAACACGAATAGACACCAAGAGATATTTTCATTAAACCATAGGGAGAGGAACACTGCCACTATTCAACCACGAATTACAAATGACAAAGTCCTTCCTTTATATAAAGGAGGTAAGGAACTTCCTTTACATTAAAATAATATTATTTGTGGAATTTCCTTAGATCTAGAAAGGAAATTCTAGACTTGATCCACTTCTAGAACTAAAAATTTACAAAATTAAGGTATTCAATGCCACACGCACATCTAGAAATAATAGATCCACACGAATAGGTGGATCGATCCATCCAACTAGGGAAGAAGTCGATAAATGATTATTCTTTGAAAATGATGACCAATGTTCCCTTGATTCGTGCTTGAAATAGTTGTCCAATATTCCAATGTTTGACTTGATATAGGCTGAAATATTCCTTAAAATGCTTGATCCCTTGGAAATGGTGCCCATTGTTCCCTTGGAATGGTTCAATAGTTAGGTGTAGAGGCTCGATTTGCTTGAAGGAAGCAACAACTTGATGATTCCTTAAAAATCTTGATCCCTTGGAAATGGTGCCCATCATTCTCTTGGAATGCTTCAATGGTTAGGTGGAGAGGCTCGATTTGCTTGAAGGAGGCAACAACTTGATGATTTGGTCCAACATCTTGCTTGTAGAGGAGATGGAGTGACTTGTAGATGCCTTCCAATGCAAGAGATGGATTAACATCTCATGGAGAGTGTTGAACATTCCAATTTCAGTGCCCCTTGACCCTTGATGTCAAGCTCAAAAGTAGGTAGCTCCCTTCTTTGTGTTTGTATGCTCAACGACTTGGTCAAGATGGCCAACATTTTTTGAGAAGGTTAATGTTGTGCTTGGAGAGCCCAATGTTCACCTTAAAATGGACAACTTTTACGTTTTTACCATTTTGGAGTTGGAATTTTGCAATTTACCACTTTAAAATCCTCATAATTTAGCTAAAAGGGATAAATTTTGCTTGCATGGGCTTGAGAACTCCAACATCGGTCCTTCTTTTGGCTTTGGGAGGTGTGTATGGGTAATAGAAGGCTTTATGGTCCACATGCAACATAAGATAAGATAAAATAAGATAATTTTATTAATGTCCAAAAATGACCATAATAGATCAACGGGACTGTCGTTTACAATGATTATGTCATGCCAAGCAGGTGGACCAAACAGTCCCCTTTAACGTTTCTTTTAAAAAAAGCAGAAAATACATCTGTAATCTAAGTAAATGTAAATGTAGAAGCTAGAAGCTCTCGGCTTCAAAACAAAGCACTGCGATGAAGCAAAGAAGGAGAAGAAGAAGAAAAGGGGGGAAGGAGTTTCCTGCCCAGTTCCTACTCCTCACATCTAAGGTTGAGAGAAGAAAACTGAGAGAAGCTTGTCAAAGTCTGTTGTCCTGTGGGCATACTGGGTTGTCGCTACTATCGACTGGAGGTTCTATGGTGCCACCCAAGGGTGGATTCATTCTTGGAGCGTTGGTGCAGTCTGGTGGGTCGCTTGAAGGATGGATGAAAAAAATTTGTTCTAAACGTCTTTTTCTAGTTCTTGTCTCCTAGGGAATCTTGTGGGAAGGACAGGGCCCACCTTCATCACAAGATTCATCCATTTTACTTCTGCAGTGTGTTAAGTGTGTCTTTTATTCATGCTTTGTTAACAAAACTGTTTACTGAATATATTTTTGCTGAAACTCTGTTTTCCTTTTCAATTGATTGTTGCAGCGTTTATTTTATCAACAGTTAATTCATGTGTGTTGCAATTAGATTTACAGAGCAAGGTGGCAGCTTGATAATCAGGAACAGGTGCTAAAGGTTCTCGCTCCGGAAATAGGGTCCTGTTCTCTGTTACAACATAGCCAGCACTCTCCTGTGCAGATTGATTCTTTAGATTCCTTTCTTTTAAGCATTTTTTGGTAGTTGTCTGCAATAGGTTGTTTTGTTGTAACTCAAGAGTGGAACTTCAATTTGCTTAAGGCAAAGTATGACCAGTCTTTACTACAATTTTTGTTGCTTTTGGAATTGAGTACATATAGTACGCAGTCGCCTTTGAAATAACAAGACTTCCCCGGGTTGACAATTTATGTAGCACTTTGTTGTTTAATTCAATAAGCAATTAAAGTGACCAACATTTTGGCACCGTTGCCGGGGAAGGCAATTATAGATGTTAAAAGCACTGATGGTTTTCTTGTAGATATGCAGGATGCATGAGAGGACGCAAGAAAACTAATCTGACAGGTGGCAAGGGCAAAGGAAGAGGAGGAAGAAAAACTTTCATCGATGAGATTATTTCAAACGCTGAGACATCCCATAGGCTAAGCTCTCGGAGGCCACAGACTCATCACTCTCTCCAAATGGACTACCAAACAGAGGAAGTAGTGGGACCTGAAAGGGTTGTAGAAATAGTAGAACATACCGAGGAACCAGTGGAGGAAATTGAAGAACCAATAGAAGATATTGAAACTGAAGAACCAATAGAGGATATTGAAGTTGAGGAACCAGTTCAGGACATTGAGAGTCCAATAGAAAACACTGAAGACTGGGCAAGTGCAACAGGAAAGCAACCAATGGATGGAAACAATGAAGGAATCTTTGGTGGAGGACGTAGAGGCGAAGGAAGAGGCGAGAATTCTCTCTCCACCTTGGAATTCCCTATTGAGGAACTTCCCAGAGGTACAACTCCTATGAAGAATATTCCACTCTCAACCCTACCTAACTTCCATGGTTTATCCTCTGAAGACCCTGATGAGTTTCTTTTCGAGTTTGATATATTGTGTAGAAGTTATGATTATGTTAATAATGCTCAAAAATTAAAGTTGTTTCCAACAACATTAAAAGGAAATGCACTAAGATGGTTTATGAGCTTGGGAGGTCATGTGATCACAACATGGGATCAGATGAAGGAGAAATTTCTGGCCAAATACCAAGACTATTGCCGGACGAGAGAAAAAAGGGAGGAATTATTCAAGATGGTTCAGAAGGAGGATGAAAATCTGGAGGACTTTGTGGAAAGACTCCAGTATAATCTGCAGAGATCTGAGCACCCTAATGTAAGTAAAGATATTCTTAAAACAATATTATTGAAAGGGCTAAAGGATGATTGTTTAGATATGTTAAATATGCTTGGTAAAGGGGATATATCTAAAGAATCGTATGATGAAATTGTTAACCTCTGCAAGAGGTGTTCAAAAGGAGCTGCAAATAAATCAAAGAGCAAGGATAGTACTTATTCAAGGGTCCAGAAATCAGCCAGTGGAGGAGCAACAAGAGCTGAAATAGGTAATCTACTTGAGGAATTCAAAACTGAAATGTTAAGTTCTTTTGCTTCACAGATTGATATCTTGCAAGTTAAAAAGAAGCAGGCAGAGGCAGAAGCTGCCTTGGCCATTTTCTGCCCTAAATGCAGAGAAAAACACCCATTGAGGGAATGCCCACTGGACAAGGTACCAATCTGCACCATTTGTGAGAAGGACCATGAAACTCAACAATGCCCCTCTTTACCAGGGATAAAGGCAGCGTTACAACCAACTGAGGAAGAAGCTGAAGCAGTTTATCTGTTGACACAAAGGAGGCAATGGCAACCACGAGGACAAGGTACGAACTCTAGTATGCCATTTAATCGTTGGAATAATTATCCTTCTTTTAATCAAGCAAATTACCCGCCCTTTAACCAAATGCAATACCCACCCTTTAATCAAATGAATTTCCCACCCATGCAGCAAACAAACCCTCCCTTTGTAGACCCTGCAATGTGGACTCCCTGGCTTCTATAGCAATCCTCTTTTACCCCCTGGCCCAAATGGACAGCTCAACAAACTCCGTTCACAAACCAATTTCCTTAAATTCCAGCAACAACTTTCTCTCCAT